>SBJP01000644.1:0-12201 GCA_014805705.1 Cucumispora dikerogammari
CGATATCAACTTGCACTAGACTTCAAAAACACTTAACATAAATCAAACTATTATTATATTTTTCTACACATCTTTTTCTCTTTTTAAAATTGTAAAATTATCTCTGTAAATTTACAGTTTTTATTTTAAATTGAAACTTCTTTATTTGTAAACTGTTCTTGTTTCTTGTAAATCGTGAAAATTTTTTTAGAATAGTTTTTTTTCTAATGTTTTTCTGCTAAAGCCTGTTGAAGAGTTAATATCGAAAAGATTTAAAATGCTTTACTAAGTAAAAAGTGTCTCTTAATCTATTCATTTTTATTTACTTTAATTGTGTTGCTCAAAATTAATCATAAGAGTGTTTTTAATAATTAAATTCAATTGCGATTGACAAAATAAATCATACTTGGATTTTATCATAATCAACGAAACTGTGATTATCAAAATAACTTTAAATGTGTTAAAAATCAATTTTAAGGTTTCTTTTCAAAATTAACTTTGTTTTTTATTGTTAACTTTAAGTTGACGGAAATTAGAAAAACACCGTAGGGGGTTCGAACAAAAAGGCTTCTATGATTGAAAGAAAGTCGATGTTCAGATGTCTTTAGAAACACATAATTGTTAATTTGCTCACGAGAAGAGTTGAATAGGATTTTAGAAAACACTGTGTTTTTTATATTTTGTGAATTGTTAAGTATATAAATATCTAATTTTAAAATATTTTCGTTTTTAAATATAAAGTTGTTTGGTTGCCAACTTGTCTTTTTAGTTTGATTTGTGTCTAGTAAAAAACCCTTTCTCAACAGCTCTTTATTGGTTGTCAAATATGCGATGTATTTCTTTTATAGTCTTAAACATAGTAAAAAAAAATCACTTTTATCAGAACTTTTAATTGTGTAGCTCATAAAAAGGAAATTTTCTTGCTTCTTTGCTTGATTTTTTTCGCAAATATCTAAGATCAAAAAGAGCCTACAACAGTAAGTCAATAGATTAAATCGGAAAGCTCGCTTTATATTCGTTATACTTACATGTTAACAATAAGTTAAAAAAAAGAGCCTAAAAAACTGTTCTAGTCTTGTTTTTAAAAAACGATATATCAAATTAGAGAAAAAACAAAAACAAGGAATATTAGCTAGTTAATTTTAAAAAACACGAATATGCCAGTAAAAACCGCAGAAATATTAAAAATTAGCTTTATCGGGCTCATGAGCGTGTTTTTAAGTGTTCTTAAAAAACAATTGTTGATGAATTACTTATTTATAAATATTTTAAAAAGCCTATTAACGAGAAGCTGTTTTTTTTTACGCGTTTTAAGACTATTTACAACGGGTTAATTTACTTTCACCCTGTTTTAAAAACAACTCAAAGCCCAGTTGTCTGTTTTTGATTAATTATTCGTTTTCATTAGCATTTTTAACCCGAAGCGACAACAATCTATATACTTCAAACAATGTTTTTTGCGAACAACGACTCTTAAAGAAACAAGTGTTCTCTAAATACAAAAAACAGAAGGTATAGATTTTTTAGAAAACAGCTTTTTTAATAATAAATTTTCAAAAAGTCGTTTTTTTTGATTCTTAAATTATTAACATTAAATATAAACCATTTTTTAATTGTTTTTAAAAGCTAAAAAAATTAAAAACCAAAGCAAAAATAAACTTAATAAAGAAAGAATATCAAAAACAGAAAAATCATTTCAAAAAAAGTACGAACCAATCTGTGTTTAACAGCCACAGTTTGGTTTATAACTTACGTGCTATTCTAACATATTTGCGGATAACGATATCACGTAAGTTTTAAAAAATATTCGAAGATGAAAACGCAATCTTCCCAGAAAAAAAAGTGTTTTTTTGTGAAATTCTTACGCCTCAGAAAAAGAGTTTATGTTTTCAAGAAGATATGACTAATTTCGGTTTTTCAATAACAAAGTAGACAAAATTCGACAACTTTTACAAAATTTCATGTTTTTTTATTTTACTACACTCAAAAGCGAATAGTCTTCACTTTGAATACTAACACAAATATGTTTTTTTATATCTAAATTATTATATATTTAGTCTGTGACTTAAAATATGAATAAATATGTTTAATTTTTTAAAAATATTTGTTGTAAAACGACATAATCTACAATTTAATAAGTTCTTTATATGTTCCGAAATGACGCCATTATATCAGCACGCAGTTGTTTATGTTTATTCGCATTTATTTAGCTGTTATTGATTTAATGCGGTTATGTGTTTTTATTAATTTATGTTTTTACCCGAATTTTTATTGAAGAAAGTCTTTTGTACTTTACAACTTGATGTTTAATTAGATTTTGCTATTCATTTATAGAATATGAGATTTGTCAAAAAATACACAAAAAAAAGTACACTAAATTCAAAAACTACTTAAAAAACAGTTTTCAATAAAAACCTAACAAAAAACAATTAAAAAAAAACTACTCAAAAAAACAATTTTAATCAAAAACTACAAAAACAATTAAAATACACAAAACTGCCTAAAAAGCAATTTTAATTAATATTTACTAGAGCAATTCTTTGCGTTTCTTTTATTTTTTTGCAAATATTGCCGATTTTTTATTTTTTACAACTATTACACTGTTTGGCAATTTCAAACATCTAAACTTCTGCGTTATTTGTCAACTATTAAAATTCCTTAATTTGACAAACCTGTTATTTACAATCATTTAGTTTTGTTAATTAATTAAAACCAATCTTTTTACTTTAAAAAATAGTACTCTAATTAAACAAAGAGTGCTTAGAGTGTATCCTTTTATGCTATGTTCTTGTTCGTTTTTTTTTCTATATATTTTTAAAAGATATTACAACAATTAAGCATGTATAAAAAAAAGGAAATTTTTCAAAAAGTGCATAAAAATTTATCAATATTTCAAAAATGACATAAAAAAATTACGAAAATTCAAAAATAGCATAAAAAAGTAGGAAAATTCAAAAATAGTATAAAAAACATAAATATTTCAAAAATAGCATAAAATTAGAAAAATAAAGAAAAAACGTAAAATAAAAAAACAAATAAATTTATAAATAAATAAATTTTATATTGAAATAAAAAGTAAAAATAAACAATATCAAGTTTTAAATTTGTTTGATATTATTGGTGTTTGAAAGCTTGCTTTTTTTATTAAAAAATTACTATTTATTTCAATATATAATTTTTAATTTATTTATAAATTTATTTGTTTTTTTATTTTACGTTTTTTTTTATTTTTCTAATTTTATGCTATTTTTGAAATATTTATGTTTTTTATGCTATTTTTGAATTTTCCTACTTTTTTATGCTATTTTTGAATTTTCGTAATTTTTTTATGCCATTCTTGAAATACGAACTTTTTTTATGTCATTTTTGAAATATTGGTATTTTTTTATATCATTTTTGAAAATGCTCCATAAAAAAAAGTAAAAAATACATTTTAAAGATTCAAAAAATTTGTCTTAGCAAGTAAACCTCCGCTTTTCTGTAACATATGTAAAACAAACGTAAACACCACAAAAAAATCAACTGTTAAAAAACACAGACTTACAAAAAAACATGCAAGCGGGCTTGAAAATTTATTAAGCATATTAAACCAAATATTTTTGAAAAGCTCCAAGACAAACCTTACGGCCTTTTAGTAAAAGAGCTCACATCCGTCGATATCTCATCACACAAACTAAGACACGTCGAAATATAAACATTCTTTATTTTTATACGATATAAGTTGCCGAGTAAATATACATTAAGAAGAAATAAAACAACATCGCAATAGAAGAAAAATTGAGAAAAATTAAAAAAACAATTTTGCAAAAAATTTTTTTTAATGACTGATGAATCCTTTATTCAATACAAAAAAAAACTGTACTTTGTCTAATGGTTTACTTTCAAAAATATCATCCTTGTTGTGTGTTTTACTGAGAAAAAAACAGAAATGTAATTTCAAAGCAATTTATGAAATAGTTGAGACACCATTCGAAACTACAATCGAAATTTATCAACTTAAAAACAATACTGTCTGACGCAGTTTCTTGTATTAAAAAAGCTTTTCTACACATTAAAATAAATTAGCGTATGTTTTAAACGTTACTTTCAAAGCACATTTATTACACAACTGTGCGATTAAAATAAAAAGCTCTTTTGCTGATGTTAACAATCTAATTTCATCAGTTAAAGCAATAACAATTAAAAATAAAACGATAGAATACAAGTTTTAATAAATTCCACGGTTACTGATTGTTATAGTCACACGTTGATGAAGTTGATTAAAAGCCTGTGTTTTTTAATGTAAACACTTTAATGCGGCATGAGTAGTTGTCGAATCTTTGGTGGACTAAAGCATTTTAGTTACGAGATCAAAGCGAGTCTTTCCAAATCAAATATTGTCAACGACTTCATCTATATCTATAAAAATTACAATATTGTTTTAAAACCAATTAAGTAAATTGAAGAAAAAAAACTGTCTATATTGTTTCCCAGATTATATTTAGACGCAAGGGTTACAAAAAAGCAAAGATGTAAATTTTTAAATATAACACTAAAAGACGAAAGAAGACGATTTTGAACGTCTGTGCGAAGAAAACGTTAAAAATTTGACCCCACCTTATATTGTAAAAATATGATTTTGTCTGGGTATTGCAATTGTCACTGTGAGAGTATTTTCTATGGTTTATAGTATTTAAAAGATGACACTTTTTTTTAGAATACTAGCTTAGAAAATTATTTTATTTGTTATTTAAACAAATAAAAAACTTTTTCAAAATACAACTTTTTCAACATCTTTCTTTTTAATACAAATATTGCAACTTTTTTTTGTTTTTTACAGTTTTTTTGCAACATTTGCGTTGCTCTACTGATGATATCTATAAGCGGAGAAGAGCAGTTGTCTTTAGTACTCTAGAAAAAAAATAACTATATAGAAAGACTGTCAACACTAAAAAGACTCCAAACTTTTTTGGGATTAGCCGAATAGTTCTGAAAGTCTCTGTCAAAATAGTAAAGTTCAAATCAAAGTTAAAAAGAGAAAAACAAAGAAACATCTTGATTAGACAGCAGAAATGAAAGCATACTTCGAGAATATTAAAACACCAATAGAAAATAATGAGAAAATAGATATACAAAACTTTAAAAAAAGAAAGATAGTGAGAATAGAAGCAAACTGTGCTAGACATGTGCGTCTTATTTCAATAATACTAGATGAAAAAAACAATATAACATGCAATTATAAACTTACACTCATATAAACGAGATATGTAATATTTGAAAAAATAAATGTTGTTTGTGTTTGTAGTTTTCTAAATTCTTATTATGAATTAAAGGTTAGGTGCTTCTTTTAAAGCTACGCTATGATCCCATATAAGAGATTAGACTAAACCAAAAAAACAATAACAGAATAAATAAATGGAAAAAAAACTGTAATATATTTGATGTTTATGTATACTAAATGACTTAAACGCTATTGGTTTTCTGTTTAATCAGATTCATGAATACAAGAAAGAAATATAAAAGAAATGAACGTAAATGCCAAAATAAAAAAAATTGGCAGTGAGAAGCTCGTAAAAAAAGAAAATTGAGAATTTACATGTAGAGAATAAAAAAATATTTCATTGACTTAAAGTATAAGAAAGCGATAAAGAGCGCGAATATATAATTTGACATAAAATTGACGAGTTTGTATAATATGAATTAAAAAAATTTTACTATCTAGTACTTAAAAAAAATACTAGAGGGCTGAGATAAGTGTCTGAAATACAGCAGACATAAGAGTAGAAGAAAGCAATTATAATAACGCGTAGACCGCGTTTGAAAAAAAATGATATAGACTTAACTGATATAAAAAGACAGAAGTCAATTTCATTCCTCAAGCTGTTGGTTACTTTAGCAGGTATTATTTATGTATTAAAATATTAAAAAAAAAATAAATATTATAATTGAAAAATAAAGAATTAGTATAAAAATGTACAGATACCAGAAAAGATTGTAAAGGACAGCGGGAAAAAATTTCAATAAAAAATTTAGTATTTTACCAAATTAATAAGAATAAAACATTTTATAGTCGAGATTGAATCACACAAATAAAATGAAGATAGTGTCGAGAAATTGATACAATCATAGAGGACTTAATAAAACTTGATGAGTTAAAGGTTGAAGAATATGTTTCAACCATAATTAAACAATATAAAGAAAGTATATAAAACGGCTATAAATTAACTCAAAAAAAGCTTTATTGGCAAATTATCATGTTACTTTATAAAATAGATGAATGGTAGTTAATAGCGGAAGTTGATACAAATTGTTTAACCAAAATCAGCAAATTTATAAAAAACTTCAATTGCTGAATAGATATCATTTTATAGAAAAATAAAGAAGGTTTTTTAAAAAAAAGCAATCGTTCATAGAAGTCTAATAACATGTTATATATGACAATAAAAAGTTATATAAAGCCAATTAAACTGAAATAAAAGAACCAAAAAGCACTAAGATAAGGGTACTGTCTTAAAAAAAAGATACTGTTAGTTTGTTGATTAAGAGTGACAGGGACTTAAATCGTTTATATTTTAGAAAAACTCGTATTAAAAAAAAAAGTATTGTCTCGAATCAACAAAAACACTCGTGCCTGTAATGTTTCATTTTTGAAAAAATATATTGTTGTTATGTGATACTATCATAGCCATCGAAACACATTTCATTTTTATTTAATTAAAAAAAAACATCTCAATTAATTAATTAAGATTTTTGTTACTAAAAGAGTCGAAAAAAAAGTTAGTTTTTTTAAAAAATTGACTTCGAGATTAGAAAGATCTTGATGTGGTGAATGAATAATTATATTCCATGTTTTTTTTAAACGAAAAAAAAATTGAAATTAAAACTTAATTTTTATAGCAGAGCAAATATTCTTTTATGCTATTATTAAGAAAATCGAACAGATGTTGGGCTTTACAAGTCTCATCGCTCTTGGTACAGAACATATCCAAACTTTACACACAGGAGAACAAAGAGAGAGATGTTCAGGTGATGTTTTTGTGTTGAATAATATATCAAAAATTAATAAAAGATAAAAACCTGAAAATCTTGAAGTAAAAAACAAAACAAGTGCGTTATATTTTCTCTCTACAAACTTAAAATCAAAGATGAAAAAGAGTTAAGTCTTAAAATTAAAGATATGCTGAATAACAAAATTGTTTTTAATAAATGAGTAATTTAGTAGAGTAAAATCTTGATGGTTTGTTAATGTAAAGTTAAACTTGGAGATATATACATCAAATGTTCTATTTGAAAAAGATATCTCTCTGTTCGTTTTGAATAATTCTCGACGTAAAAAATTATATCTCTATAGTCTTTTTACAATGAGATTCAAAGAAAAATTAAGGGACAAAGAAGAACGAGTCAAAAAAGTGAATACTGAATATAAATATAGAAAATATTTAGAAAAAAAATTCTTTGGCTTTGTTTCACTATACAAGTAAAGATCAACAAACTGGAATAATATACAATGTCTTTTTCTGCTAATGCTGCGTCAATTTATTATAACATTTTGATTAAAAAAATAGGTCTTTGAAGTTAAAACATATTCATAGATAAGATGAATATATCACTGTCAAAGTGAAGAATGAAAAAAATAATGTAAATTTTTCAGAACACTATATCAAGCAGAGAAACAATAGGGAAAACGGGAGAAAGTTTTAAAAGTCGATAAAAAACATATAAGAAACATTAGTATTTCTTCTAATAAAAATATCAACCAATTAAAAACATATTTTTTATACAAAATGTATATAAAGAAAAACATCAAAAAAAACTTTTTGTTTTTACACAAGGAATCAGAAGTTTAGACTTATTAAAACTCTACGAGAACATTAAATAGCGCTTGTAAAAAAAAAGAAATATTTTAAAACATTGCACGAGAAATTTAGAAAGAATAATGATCAAATAAAGAGATTTAAAATATTACGTAAGAAGAGAGAGAGAAAAATTAAGGAAAACGACGAGTAAAATAAAAGGACTATGTCTAATGATAAACTAGTTAGAAAAAAAACAAAATATCTAAAGAAAAAGTCAAAATATCGGAGAAAAAACCTTTTGGGTATAAAAAAAACTTAAGTTTTTTAAAGAAAAACACACGGGGCAGTTAAAAGAAAGTTCATTGTTCTAAAAAAAATAAAAAACAAAAGAAAACCTTAGAACAAACATCACGAAGCTAATAATAAACGAAGTAGAATATGAAACAAAAAGAAAGACAAGAAACAGATCGATTTAAAAAAAATAGCTAAAAAAGTTGGTTGTGAAAATTTTTTTCATAAATCAAAGAAAAAAAAACAGGCTTTAAAATCCACATTTCCCTCAAATAATCATTAATAAGAAATAAGTTTTTTTTAATTTTGAATAGCAATATACTTTAGAAATCGACAGGTAAATCTCAATTTTAAACATAAAAATTACAGTGCAAAAAGCCAGGTTCTTTTTTATCGCAACTATTAAAATAATCACAAAACACAAATGTCTTAATGTATATCTTATATCAATTAATAGTGTCTTTCTTTTATCTAATAATGGTTTTTTATTATCCAATAGTGTCATTTTTATTCGTCAGTAACTTTTTTATTAAAATGTTTTTTAAAAAAAATGTTATAAAACAATAAAAAAACGAATAATAAAAGACATTTTTGAATAACTAAAGTGATATTGCTGAGTGAGAAAAGATGCGTATATAATAGATAAAACATTTAAAAAAGTTCAGATATACCGAGCTTATAAACTGCACAAAAATCAAGTCAATATAAACGTTGTCGTATAATAATATAAAGTGGTAGAGATATAAATTGACCGCTATTATATATTTTCCAAACACCACATACAGTAATGACGTCGAAAAAACTATGAGAACTCAGTGTTTGCTTGGTTTAGGTACTACTGTGTTTCAAACCACTAAAAGTAATTTCGAATCACTCAAAATTTTTAATTAAGTATCTATTGAGTAAATTAAAACTTCCAATAATTTCATTAAAACTTCAAATTAGAAAAAAGTTTTTATTAAAACTGTAATTATATTCAATTCTTTTCATTTTTTTTCACGAACAAATAATTAATTAAAAAAATGAGTGATTCGAAAACACTTTTGGTGTTTTGAGAAACAGTAGTGCCCTATTTTATAACCCCCCCTTTCCCTTAATTGTATTTTCATTAAGCTTTTTTAATTATATTTTAATTAGTTAAAAAAAGTTAAGTAAAAACTAATCAAGAAACTTTTTCAATTAAGTTATAACGATTAAACTATTATTTTTATAATTCCGTTTCACAATTTAAAACAAAAAACACTGTCTGGTCATTTTTCAATAATTTCGCAGGTTTACTCTTTTAGTTGATATCGGGTCACAAAAAGAACACTAATACTCATATGACAGCATCGTTTTAAAATAATAAATTGAAAAAAATATTATATAATGTTCTTGTTTTTATTTAAATATATTTTCTATATTTTAATTATAGTAAAACTACTTCGTTGAAGAGCATAGTGAAAAATGTAAATTAGACAAGTACAAATAGTTTTTATAAAACTTAAAATCCTGAGTAAAACTTTAAAATTTTTCATGATAAGAGTCAAGGCTGGAGAAAAAAAAGATGTTCGCTTTTTATTCATATAGACTAAATCAAAAAAAAATGTTTGTTCAAAAGAATAAATAACTGAAATGATTAGCTAACAAATAATGAAAGAAAATTAAAATGCGAGAAAAAAAAACAGTAATTTGATTAACCTGATTGTGCTAATTTTGAGAGTGTAGACTAATTTTTGGCTTGTCTCTGGTTGACAACTTTTTATATTCAGTGCTTTGATATAAATTGAAAATAGATGTTAGAATTCTTCAAGAAGGCTCTATCAAATAATATAGCTATTTCCGATAAACTCTTATCATGCCATATTTGTTTACAAACTGTTTTGGCACGCCGAACAATAAACCTTATATTTACAACGTTGTTTGGTATTTTACAAGTTATGTAAAAAAATTTTCCGGAGCGTTAATTTGAAAGATAAAAACATATGAGTCTATGTTTTTTTTCAACTCAGCTACTTTTTTATTTTATAGTTTTGTCGTTAAAGATATTATAAACAAGTATAAATGTTTTTATATCAACATAACACGTTTTGGAGATCAAAACTAACGAACGCGGAGATTAAAAAAAAATAGTTTTTAAAAATAATAGAGTAGGGGTTAAACTCTTCAATTCAGCGTATGTTTATCAAATCAGAAAAAAATACAGAAACAATATAACAAGTCTACAAGAAAAACCAGACAAAACATAATAATGTTACACTCGTGTGTTTGTACGAAACCTCTTGGTTTAAAAATTTAAAAAACAGTGTCTTTATTATCTACTACGTATGCTCATATAGTTAGTAAAAACGTTTTATTTCAGAATCATAGAAGACATTCTAAAACATATATTGACTGAAAAGTTCTGCCTACTAACACATACTTGATTTTTTACGTTTAAATGTTTTTTTATCTAAATATACGTTTTTTCAAAATCTTATATTTAATTAAATGAAAAATTTTAACAAGACGAAACACGTTTACTTATATGAAAAGCACTGTAAAAAATATTATCGCAATTTAATTAAAGAAATAATATATCCGTGATTATTAAAAACCTTGATTTTTTAATAAGAACGATACTCAGTGATAAAACACAAAAAAAAGATCAAAGCAAGAAATTTTAATAAAACCGATTATAGTTAAAAACAAATAGTTTATATTGAATGTGTTGATGTTCTATGTTTTTTTTGTACGTAAATTTAGAAAGTGAAAAATTAAAAAACTTGTGTGTAATACATATATAGAACGTAAATATAAACGATTAAGTTTAAAACAGTAATTTTAAAACAAAAGTTTATTTTAATATTTAATTTTATTTATAAACACTTTTAAAAGAAAAAAATTTTTAACGATAAATTAAAAAATTCTAACACCACTTTCATAAGACATTTTTTGATTAAAACTTTACTGTGTTGAGAAGAAACAGATACATATATATTATATAAATAAAAGAAAAGAAAAACAAAAACATTTATGAGATCTCAGATAAACATAGCGAAAACACAGACCTAGGATCGTGTTTTAAAATATAAAATAAATACACGATGTGCAAAATATTAGATTTAAAAATTAAGTATATTTAAACACATACAAAAGATTGTTAACTTTTTCAAACCAGAAGTCAGTTCATATATATATGTGTTTCTCTAAATTTTTAAAAAAAAGTATGTGATTTACTGAATTTAAAGAAAATAAAAACAATAGGGTTTGCTAAAATAAAAAAAAAGCACATAGGGTTTCAGTTTTATTGTGTAAACAAGTTATGTTAAACAAAAATAAACATATTTTAAAGTGCACAAAAAAGTGTTATACATACAGACAAAAAAATGTGTTTTTTTTTAACGGTTTTTTAATATTACAAGGTCAAAGTACTTTTTTTATAAAAACCTGCAGAAAAAAACAGAGCGAAAAAAAGTTTTAATAAAATATGTAGTCGCTTTTGTTTTTTATAAATGATTATATGTTTTTTAAGATAGTCAGATAATCCTTTAATTTATTTTCTTTTTTCAAACCAAAATATTTTTATTTATTGATCAAATGTTTTTTGTTCTTGATATTATTTTTTCAGCTCATTTTCTATGTAAGACGAAACGTTATTAATATAATTTAAACCAGTCGATTGTTCAAACCAAATATTCATGTCTAACTAATAGCTTTTAAAAGTTTTTTGATAAATAAAGCTTTATAATATAAGAAGATGCGTCTCATCAGTTGAAAAAATTGACATATATTAATAATTAAAGTTTCTGCTGTTTCGGAGAGTTTGTAAAAACAGTTCTTTCGTAAACCAACCTGTTTAGTTTACTCATTAATTAGTTGATTTTTCCTACAATAGTATACAATATGAAAACCCAAACGATGATCGTTTTCTACATAAATTGGCGAAGAGATATAAATTTTTAAATTTATGTTTTTTACAGTCTTTCGTCTACAATTTTACTATATCACGCAAGAAATTAAACTTAAATACATCATTGAATGTTATATTGTTTTTTAAGTATCTAAAAGACACTAGTATCTAAACGTTTATTAAGGTTTAATAGATAAAATAGACCTCAAAGTAGTATAGGTAAGAAAAAAATCCCTGTATGAATGCTCTTATAACACTCCCCTCGAGACACCAGCTCTCTATGTT
>SBJP01000645.1:0-12198 GCA_014805705.1 Cucumispora dikerogammari
TATATCAATACTACTCGATAACAAACTATTCTGTCAGTTGTGCCACGTTTTAGTAAATGAAGAAAAAAAATATTATATCACCGCACACATCAAAACAATGAAGCACTAAAACAGGACAAGTTCAAATTTAATTAATCTTAAGCAAACGTTTCTTAACGAAAAAGATAAACCTTTTACAGAAATCATCACAGAGGCTTTTCTTTCTGCAAACCTGCCTCTACATAAACTTAGGCTTCCTGCCATTAAAACATTATTTAATAAGCTCAACCATTCTATACCCAAAGAGACTACTTGTAGACAGACTACAGACAGGCTGTTCTTAAGGTTAAAGCTCGATATAAGAAAAATATTAGAAGATAATTTGTTCTTTTTAATAATCGATGAGTCACGATATCTTGATAAAAAGTATGTAAATGCACAAATTGTGACTCTATTCGATCCTGGAAAAATTTATCTAGTATATTGTGAAGTTATATCACATATTTCTGATGATTGTGTTAAGAATATCGTATTACAAGTCATAAAAGATTATGATTTGTGTATTTCTCATATGGCTCCATTTATCTCCGATGCCGCCAGCTATATGGTGAATGCTGAGAAAGAACTAAAAATTCTTAACTCTAATCTCTTTCATATAACATGTTTTGTACATATAATTCATAATTGCGCTTAAAATCAAAAAAGTGTTTAAAGAAGTTAATTTTTTGATATCATCTTTAAAATGTGCAGTTGTGAAATCTAATAAATGAAAATCAAAATTCTTTTTGCTCCCGCCACCACCACATCTGATTATTACAAGATGGAATAGTTGGCTTTTGGCCTGTGAATATTATTATGAATATTTACCAGCAGTTAGAAATATAGTTTCTTCGTTTATAGATGCTGGTGTAATTATCCACAATGCAAAAATTGCCGTTAAAGCTGAAACGTTGCATAATGATTTAATTTATATACATAAAAACTATGGTTTTTTACTTGATATAATAAAACAATCGGAAGAAAAACTTTTTAGCATCGAAGATGAGATAAAAATTTTGTCAAAACTTGATGGTTTTGAAGACAAGGCTGGAATCATAGTTATATAAAGCAAAGATACGAAAAAAATGAGTTTAAAAACATTGAGAAGTCTGTTAATCAGACCATATCGACTAAAACGTATGATCAACTGTTAAAATGTCTTGGAACTTCAATATATATCGAAAGAAGTTTTTCAATGTTGGGGAAAGTAGTAACTAAAGAAAGACATTTTAACGACAATAATGTGTCAAAATATATGTTGTTATATTGTAACAACTTCATCTTCAAAAATTTTAAGTAAATTAATTTAATTTTGTTTACTAAATATACCGATTTTCAAAAATGCCATAAATGTCATTTTCTCTTTTCTTTGGCTCTCTAAAATGCCATAAAATGACGCCATTTTGGGTTGCCCTAATTATCATAAAAGCCTCTACTCCCAGCCAAACTAAAGCCAAGTTCACTTAGATTGAAAGTTGGTCAAAGAAACTTGCGACTTATATATTAATAAAGTTTAGTAACTGTGACTATAAAAGTGTTTTTTATTTAATCACACATAAAACCGAGAAACCTGTCTTTTTCAAAAAAATTTCTTATAGAACTTTAAAAACTAATTTTATTATACTTTATTCTTTGAATTAATGCCGTATCAAAACTACGTGTATGAAACAACTCAGTTGTTTTAAAAGTATATGTGCAAAATCTTGTTGTTTAGTTGGCAAAATAATAGAAGGATTTTCGTTCAGCTACTAAATGTCATGTTTCGATCTGTAGATTATTTTTCAGCTCTTTATAGATTTTCAATTCACTATCACTTTTTGAATTGAAAATATATCGATTACGCAAGTAATAAGCATACTTAAATCATAACATTTAAACTATAAAACTTTTTATAAGAAAGATTATTCTTAAATATCGTGAAATATTGATTATATGATCGTGTTTCCACTAAGAGTTTGAAATTTACGCATTGTATTAAACTACTTGTTTAATCGATGTTGAAAATTTTATAATGTGTTTATGAAGAATGAGTTCAATAAATGTATGGGAATATAATAAAAAACAAAAACTAAAAAAACATATAATATACAAAGCAGCAGCCAAAAATCCATAATATAAAAAACTATAATCAAAAAAAAAGCAACAGTATAAAAAATAGAATCGTGATTTGCTGAATATAAAAAATAGAAACTGTCTAGAAAAAATACAAAAAAAAAGAAAACCGCAAAATATAAAAATCTGCGTCTTTATTATAAAAATTGAGGGATAGGATATTTTTCTAAATAGATAAAAATGTTTGGTGCATATATATCTCTTACTCGAAGGTTTTTTCGGTAATTATAGACTCGCCCATATTATAATATTAATTAAGGAAAGTCACACTATAATCTAATTAAGCAAAAATATCTATGTAAAAACAAAGAAATTTTATAGTTTTTTTTTTCATTTTCTTTCTTAAAAGGGCATCAACTCTCCTATTAGTTTCGTTTATGCTCAAAAAAAATCGAACTAAAACGAACGAAATGGATTTTAATAAAAAGATAGTCGTTTGACCAAAAATTTAAATGTGTTCAGACGAGATTTTCGCCTTTAACGGCAAAACAACAATAGATAAAAGAAGGCTTTACACATAAATTGTTGATTAAAAAAACATATTTATTACTTTTTGATTAGTTTTTACTTAAACATTTTTGTTTATTTAATTTATAATAGACATTCTTAATTAATACTATAATGTGAAGAGGGGAGCTTATAGATACCGAGAAGGCTATCGTTCAAAAGATATCTATGCGCCGAGCGTTTTTATCTTTTTAAAAACTTCTTTTTTTTCTAAATTTTTAAATTTTCGATTCTATTTTTTATATTTTGCAATTTTCGATTCTATTTTTTATATTTTGCAATTTTCGATTCTATTTTTTATATTTCGCAAATTTTGATTTGTTTTTTATATTTTTCAACTTTCGATTTGATTTTTTATATTCAAAAAAACACGATTATGTTTCTTAGAATCGAGTTTTTGGTTTTTAGTTTTTATATTTTGCAAGTTTCGAATATGTTTTTTATATGTTGAAAATTTTGATTTTATTTTCTTTATTTTGCAGTTTTCGATTCTATTTTTTATATTATGCCATCTTTGGCTTCTATTTTAAATTTTTTTTTAAATGAATATTTTAAAATTATTTACGAGCCGAGGGTTTTAATTTATAGCTATATATTTTCTCAAAAATTTTTCTAATACTCTTACAACATACTTGTTTTTGTTGAAGTTTTGATAACGCGACAAATGACATTATAAAAAGATTATATTTATAAAGCGAAGCTAGTTTATTATATTAGCTCGATAAATTATCAACATTTAAACTAGACTGAGTATAAACTGCGCTGAAACATAAAAAACACCAATTTTTATATATATTTGAAAAACAGCATATAATGCTACGAAACAAATATTATTGTGCCAGCACGAGCGTCAAAACACAAGCAAAAGCAACTTGATAGAATATTTATTATTTTAGTTCTCGTTATATATTTGATAAACCAAAATTCTGTTTATATATTGTAATTTCGTGAATCGATTTAATAACCTAAAACCCATTTTTATTTTATACTATGTTTATTTAATAAAAAATAGGGTTTAAGTTTTAAAATGTTCTGAAGTTATTTGAAGCTTTGGGTGAATATCTTTTAATAAAGTAAAAGTGGGTAGAAGAGAGAGAAGAAAAGAAAGTGAATAAACAAGCTGTGAATATTTTTAAAAAATGTTTAAGTTTATTATAATCGAGTCTCAATTTTTGTTTTTTTACGTTTTACATTATCACAAGACAAACATATCAATGTTTGTTTTTCGGTTGATACTATTGAAAGCGAAAAAACTCTTAGTTTGGCTTTATTTTCGTTTTTATCATAAACTCAAGTTTTCTAAAAATACATAAGAGCTTTTTTATGAAAACAGCATAAGCTTTAAATTAGCACTCGGTAGTTTTTCCATAGATATTAAAAAAACATCTCTATATTAATTTATTTGAAATAGAAATATAGAATGTAGAGTTAATTTAATTGCTTAAAAAAAAAAATTTATCGTTGCAGTTGTTTTAATGTTCAAAAAATTATTGAACACAATAAAGTTTAATTATCGGTGTGGGGTGGTTGTTTTTTATACAGCTCTATATTTACATGGTGTTAATTTTGAGTAGGTTAATTTCTATATGAAAAAGTTTTTATAAAAAAATATCGTTCATATTTCAACTTGATTGTTTATTTTTTACCAAATTCGAAACAGGTTCAAGTGTCTTAGTCATCATTTTAAAAAAACCTTCGCTTTTGAACTAAAAACGAACATTTTGTTTTTACTTACAAAGAATAGCTTATAGCATGACTAAATAAATCTCTGAAATTGGTCTATATAACACAAAATTTTTTTTATATGTTTCGATATAGGTATATCTGTTTAATAGACCTCATTTTATTAAAAAATGGCGTTTCATATTTAATAATGTCACTTTCTTAGGCTTGGCGCCGTTTCGCCAGTGAATTAAAAGCGCCGTTTCGCCGGTAAAACTAAGACATCTATTTATTATCTTATAAGAAAAACACAAAAATCTTTTTCACTATTTCAATTTAAATAAAAGTTTTAAAAAGTCTACAAAAAGGACCACGCGTTTTCTCGACCAAACTTAAATAAATTTTTTCGAAAAAACGAAAAACTGAATAAACGAACGAACGAACAAAAAATCGAAAAATCGAATAAACGAACGAACGAAACGAAACGAAACGAACGTAAAAAACGAAAAAAACGAAAAAAACGAACGAACGAAACGAAAAAACGAACGAACGAAACGAAAAAACGAACGAAAACGAACGAAAACGAACGAATAAACAAACGAATAAACAAACGAATAAACAAACGAATAAACAAACGAAAAAGAACGAAAAAGAACGAAAAAGAACGAAAATATTCCATTATTTAATTTTTTTCTACCGGCGAAACGACGCTTTTAATTCACCGGCGAAACGGCGCTCAGCGTTCGATATAGGTATATCTGTTTAATAGACCGCATTTTATTAAAAAATGGCGTTTCATATTCAATAATGTCACTTTCTTATTCAATAATGCCATTTTTTCATTTAATTTTGTGCCATAATTAAATGAAAAAAGAGATTTTTTTTGAGATCTAAAACTAATGTAAACATTAACAGCGAAATATTAAAACTATATGTCGAAAAGAGTGTGATAAAAAAAAAAGAATATCTGTTTAAAAAACCTTAGTACACTATAAAATAACTTTTACTTTACAGCCATCTCTCTCATTGTTCGTTTATCTGAATATCTCGACATTATTCAGTAAGAATCATCGCAGTTATCAAAGAAATATTTTCAAGTTAAATTTCTATAAAATCTTTTAACTGTTGTTCAGTCTGCGATAAACGTCTATTAATACCATTTATTCAAATTAAAAAATTTTTTTCGAACAATGAAGAACAAAAAAAAAACAAAAGATAAACCAAAAACTGTACACTCTAAAAGAGATTAGACTTTAATTAATCGTAGTGTAATGTATACGAACGCTATCCCAAATAAAATATCGAGTTTACAGTATTTTTTTCTTACAGCGCCTCTTATTCCAATAAAGCATTTTTAAAAAAGTTTTCGTAGAAAGCACGCATCTTTTATTTTATCGTAAGACATCCCCTGGCGCGCCATATCTGCTAAAACAGAAAAAGACGAGCTCTGGCGGAAATTCGCTGAAAAACAAAGTGTTTTGCTACACGGAAACGTTGCCATTTCGGACGTGTGAGTAGCGCGAAAAGCCTTCATCGTCAAGAGTACATTATTTTTTTGTAAATTTTCAACTCAATGAGCCTGAAGTTGTCAACAAATATTTTTGATTATTTTACAGTTATTTTTGATTTCTGACATCAGAAACTCTCACTATAAATTTGACATTAAAGTGGATGTTTTTGAGATTGTGTTTACGATTGATTTTGATAAATGTTTATCTAAAGTTTCTCGTGACTTAACTGACAACGATTATATTGTTGCTAGACAGCTTTCGTACAGCTAAAACTAGATCTGATTTCTTGCACATCAATGATACTGGGTTTTTTATGTCTTTCTCTTGCTTGCCCATAAGCTGTAGTAGTATCGCGAACCAAGAACATGATCCTCTCACAATCAATCATCCAAGCTTTTTGTACGTCGATAATCGTTGTAGATATTTCTCCGATCAACTGTCATTTTATTGCTGCTCTCATATCAATATCAGCATATATTATGTTTCGTGCGACAAAAATGACTATTGTCTATTTTGTTTCGTTTTCACTGATATTGGAGATGTGTATGTTTTCTATGTTTTTTAAAGCAAGGTAAGTAAAAGAATAAATTAAAAACACAGTCTATTTGTTGAGACTTAATTTTATATAATGATTGTTTTATTTGTTAATCTGTGTTAAAAACCGAAGTTTTTACTTGTCAGATGTTTATTTTTAACTGGCCTATTTTTTTTCACAATATTGATTTCGTTTTTTCTAAGTTTAATTATTCTTACACAAACCAATGTTAATGTTTGTATCGTTTTTAGACTCAGAAAATATTCTGTTATAAAAAAATAGTTATATGACTTGTTAAATCGAAATAAAGCGCTATTAAGTGAGAAAAATTGCACTATTAAATGAAAGTTTTTTCTTTAAAATGAGAAAGCGTATTTATTAAATAGTAAGTGACACTATTAAACGGAAAACCCTACATATTAGAAATATAGTGTTTTTGTAACTTTATTTAATTTATTGTTTTTGAACTTTCCAGAAAACAAAACATTTTTTTTAGAAGTTATTCGTTCACTTCTTAATGCGGTTACGCTTTAACAATATATTTTAGGATGTAATCATTTGAATACAATCTCCCAAAACGTGTATTTGTTTATCATAAATAAGCTGAAAGTAAAAGCTTTCGTAACTTAATTTTTTGAGAGGCTTAATATAGATGTGTCGCTTTTGACAATCAGCGTGTGTTTTTGCAAAACTGATGAAAACAGTTAGCAAAAGATTGCTGTTTTGCAAAAAAATAATTTCCTAGAACATGAGCTTTGTTACTAAAACTCTACTGTAACTAAAATTAAATCTAATGTTATGTATACCATTTCCACCCCAATAGTATCATTTTTCAATTCAATAGTATCGTTTTTCAATTCAATAGTATCTTTTTCTAATTCAATAGTATTATTTTCCAGATACTGGTTCACTTGTGTCTCTTTAACTAATTATTGCCCCCCCCCCCCAAACCAATTATAGGTCCTTTAATCAATTATTTCTCCCCCAACCTGCCACTAAAAAACATTATTTGTCACTAAAAAAAACGAAACGAACAAAACGAAAACGAAACGAACAAAAAGAACAAAAAGAACGAACAAACGAAACGAACGAAACAAAACGAACCGTGTTTTTTTTAGTGATAAATAATGTTTTTTGGAGAGAAGACAATAATTGGTTAAGGGGACAATAAGTGATTAGAGTGAACAATAATCGATAAGGAGAGACAATAATTGGTTAGGGGGAACACAAGTGTACCGTCATCATTTTCCATTCAAATAGTAGCATTTTCTAATTCAATAGTAGCATTTTCTAATTCAATAGTAGCATTTTCTAATTCAATAGTAGCATTTTCTAATTCAATAGTAGCATTTTCTATTCCAAAAATATTATTTTCTAATTCAAAAGTATCATTTTCTAATTCAATAGTATCACTGCCTGATAAAATAATCGAAGCTGATTATTAACTCATTTGAAAAAAATAAAAATAATTTACTGATGCAAATAAGGGATTCTTGCCGCGCAATTGATAATGTTTCTAATCATATACCGAAAATACCTACTGCAAACCGCTGTCGTTATTGTTGTTAGCGAGCTATGTATTAATTCGGATAAACTGTCTCTGTATCCTATACTTAGCCGAGATCTTACATAAAGCTTAATATTACTAAATTCATTCTCTATTGGGTTAATCATGTATAAATATGGAAAAAGGAACTTGTGTGTGTACCCATATGAATTCACTATCTTAATATTTCAACTTCTTTATGGATTCTTGCGTTATCAAGAATTAAACAAATGTCCTCTTTGTTTAAACTGTGTTTTAAAAAATGAAAAAAATCACAAAATACGACGAAAATATGTTGACATTCACTGTTGAAGTCAATATCTCTTCCGAATACACTATACGCCCTGATCATATACTAGAAAGCTGTGATATTGTTTTGCCGAGAACTGTTGGCAGCGCAATAGTAGCTCTGATTTATACGATTGATCCCCCTTGGGATCGACAAAATGAAAATTGAAATATGATTCGTCAATAAAAACAACTTTAGTATAATCAGTTTCATGTTTATTAAACCATAAAGCATATTCTTTTCGCGATAAAATTTTCTCTGGGCAGTTTACTCTGTCGAGTTCTCTGTGAACCCTTTTAAGCGTTATTTTTAATTTTTTGAGGGCATTATCAATAGACGCTTGACTAATTGTAAAACCTAGTGGTTCTGTGAGAACATGGTTATTTGACTTAGGGTCAAAACCGGATTCTCAGAAATCATAGTTTCTATTTTATTTACAATAGACTCGGCAACTTTGAAGCTGGGCTTTCACTTTTTTTGGTACTGGTACACTTGTGTCTCACCCCCGCCAATTATTGTCCTCCCCTCCCAATCGATTATTGTTTCCCCCAATCAATTATTGTCCGCCCACTACCAAAAAACATTATTTGCCACTAAAAAGAACGAAACGAACAAAAACGAAAACGAAACGAACAAAAAAAACTCTGCTTTTTTAGTAATAAATAATGTTTTTTGGAGGGGTACAATAATTAGTTAGGAGGATAATAATTGGTTAGGGGCGATACAAGTGTACCAGTACCTTTTTTTCTTTCTTTTCTTGGCGCTTCTCTTTTTTAAAGACAATAATGATTTTGCGAGCATTTACATACCCCACATCATGTGTCTCTGCTGCTTGTTTTATGGCCAACCCTTTGTCACATACAGCTCTTATCAGAGCCAATCGTTTTTTATTGGTTATTTTATTACGTTGTATTTGATTAGGGAAGGCCGTGGGAAGGTCAGTGTTGTTTGATTCTGTGTTCTGATTAAATTGGACGTTCATGTGTATTTGTATTGGTTTTTTTTGAATTTAGTTAATCTTTAATTTAAATAACAAGCGATTCTTTAAGCGCAAAATTATTGAATGAGTTTTTCATTTCGCTTAATTTAATAAGAATGTATTTATTAATCATTCTGAACATATGATTATTTATGTTTTTAATGTTATGTAATATGATACTATCGAATTAGAAAATGATACTATTGAATTAGAAAATGATACTTTTGGAGTGAAAATGATATATAATAAGAATTTTTTTCTTTATATATATATATACAGATTATATATAAATACAGTCTTTTTCTCTGTTTTATAATATTATCTAATTTACACAAAAAACTTATCTTTTTTAAATCTAAAATTGAGAATATTTATTTTACATATAGTTTTTTTTATTTACAGATTCTCTAAATTTCAAAATTTTCTAATCTGCACAGAAATTTTAATAACTCTTTTTGTGTAAATTAGAAAATATTTACTGTATAAAAAAAATAATCATAAATATAAAGCATTTTCGATTATATTAATAATTTACGGTTTTTTTTCAGTCTAATAGTATCTATACTTCTGATTAATCTATCCTATATGATAACTATTTTTTTATATTTATGTTTCTTTTTATTATTGACAATCCTTTAATAATAAACTACTTTAAACACTTGTTCATGGCAATTAAAAACTTGATTTTTTCAACAATAGCATTTCGAACTATTTTTATATCAAATACGCAACAAACCACAGACCGAGAATCATCTTTGCGCGATCCGATACGTGTAAAAGAACTTATAACTTCCAACAATGTCAGAGACGTATGCAGAAGCAAGGAAGTAAATAAAATAACACCAGATTTTTTCGAATTAAAACCAAAAACAATCGGTAACACATTTATGTTTTCACTTTTGTCTTTGAAAAACATAAACGGAGAAGAGATTTCAGAAGAGTTTGGTGAAGTTCTAGATTTTAACAATATTTCTTTAAACAGCAAGTCTATTGATCAGAATGAATATAGAATTTCTGGAACATTAGAATGCTTTATAAAGGAGGATTCTGTTTCAAAAATACATTTTTATGGAATCAGACTGTTCTTTTTTGTTCGGCCATCAACGAATACGTTTTATCTTTATATATTTGCGACACTACCTGCCCCATATGACATTAAATTTACAGAACGGTGTTTATTTATTGGCAAAGAAAGACTCGGAGTCTTTTTGTTTAAATTATATATTGATACTACACATCTTCCTCGTGTGCTGTGGTTCAACAGAAGCGGTAAAAGAGAAAAATATACAATTGAGTTTCTCACATGTTTAAAAGAAATAAAAACTATGTGTTTAGACGAAACACCGACGATTTCGGCATTTGTGATTCCAAAATAGAAAATAAATATATAATTATTAAGGCTATTGAGACGAAAACAGAAAATCTACAAAAACCTGTTTTTTTGAGGAAAAGCCAAATATGGGCGTCTTTGAAGAAAACTACGAGATAAAAAAACAAATTAAACGAGAAGAACGATCGGATCAACTTAAATCAACTAATTGCATAGCTCGCCTAAAATAACGTTAGAAACTTTGTCGATTGAAGATAATACAGAAGTGAAAAACACAATGGAACGCAAGATCAATAAAAAACAATCTGTCTCGGTTGAAAACGCGATATATAACTTCGAAAACATTTTAAGTCAAACAGAATCTGAGACACTAATATACGATCAATATAAAAATTTTTCTTCTTCTGCGCTTAACGAGTGTATTAAAGTACAAGATGATGCTGTGACAGAACACTCAGAAGAACATGCTAAAGAAGACGACATGGCTTCTGAAGATTCAGTATATTATAAAAGCAGGTTTAAGTCTAAAGCATTTGATAGATTATTTATGGCCTTAGAGTATTCAAATACAGTAGTAAGCGTAGAATAGGTTGATAAACCCCAAAGGAGCCGTATAATCAAAAATGAAGAGTTATACATTAACTGATTTCGCTAAAGACAAAAGTTCGTTTTTCTTCAGTTCAACACAAAACAAATTATATCTCAAAAACGAAAAGTCTTCAGTGAGAATAAATGATAATCACTTGTGCTAAAAATTATTAGGATTTCTATATTTTAAGATAATTTGTATAAACTGACAGAATTCATTTAGAACAAAAAAATAAGCTACAATAATACTAAAAGCAATTAAGACTAATATGTTTTGATAATAAAAGTTTTTTTCATATATCAATTTTTGTTATTATGTTTTTATCTTTGTTTTTCGGCCAAAGCTTAGTTTTTCTGTTAGGGTGCAATAATATACCAGAACAAAGAGTAAGTTTTGTTCGAAAATATATATATTGTACAAGACTTAAATCACCGTAACTCACTTTTTATATATTGTTTATAAGTTCTTTAAAACGCATTTGAGATTTAATTTCATGCGCCAAACACTTCTTCTTCGCCAAAAAACCACACACGTTATAATTCTATCAATAATTTTTTTTCGTTTCTTCGTTTTCGTTTCGTATGTTTCGTTATTTGTAGAATATATATAAAAGCATTATAGTCACGTAGCTGAGTTTGTATCTTATATATCGTGTCGTTCTCTTGTTCGAATTTATTCTTATTCGGAAAACTTCGTATTCGAAATCTTATTGTTCGAAATTTTTTTTATTCTAAAATCTTCTTATTTGAATACTTTCTTATTCGTAAATCTTGTTGCTCGAAAATTTATTTATAATCTTAAATAAGCCATCAATAATAGTTCTGATTTTAATTTTTTTTGTTTTAGTTTTATATCATTTATAAGTAAGATATGTGTTACTTTTATATAAGAGTTTACTTTATCAGGTTTGCTAAAAGGCAATACATCTTAATTTTCGGTTCGTTTCGTTTTTTCGTTTCGTTCTTTCGTTTTGTTGCTTCGTCCGTTTGTTTCGCTCAAAACAAAAATTTCGAACAAGAGAAATTTTGAATAAAAAGATTTTCGAACAATAAGATTTTCGAATAAGAAGATTTTCAAATAAGAAGATTTTCGTATAAGAAGATTTTCGATTAAGCAGATT
>SBJP01000646.1:0-12195 GCA_014805705.1 Cucumispora dikerogammari
AGTAATAATAGCAATGCAAATCCCCCCCCCCCCCCCCCCCCCCCCCCCCAGGCGGTCACTAGTAATATTACTAGTAATAATAGTAATGAAAATACCCCCCACCGCCCCCACCCACCCACCCAGGCGGTCACAAGTAATATTACTAATAATAATAATAATAATAACAATATACTAAATACCCCAGTTTATATATTTGTAAATAACGAAATAACAATAAAAACATATCAGCACACCTTATCACACTACAATATAACAATAATAAACAATCACAATACAATAAAAGACTTATTTAAACAAACATTTATAAACAACAACAAATATAACAACAAAACAAACCAATTAACATACACAACATATAAAGAAGTGGAAAACACATCACTATTATTATTTAATGATAATAATAACTTATATAACGTTAATCTGGAAACAAATATGTGTTATTTTGTGTTTGAGACCTGTAAAGTTATTGATTTTGTTGATAAGTATTTTAGTGATAAAAGTATTTTTTATTATTTAAAGTCGTTAGTTTTAGGAGAGTGTAATAGTAATAGTGGTAATAATAATAGTGGTGATGCTTTAGAACTAGTTGAGCCTTTTAGGTGTATGTTAACTATAAGTGATGTTAATAATAATACTAGTAATAATAATAATAATACTAGTAATAATAATACTAGTAATAATAATACTAGTAATAATAATACTAGTAATAATAATAATATCGTTAGGCTGGAAAATGTTAACTTAACCCGTTCATCTATACAGACAAGTATTACTGACGATAATAGTAGTGATAGCACTAGTAATAATAGTAATAATAGTATATCATCAGATATAGAAATAAATAATGAAAATATAAATATAAGTTCATCTGAAACTGAGAATTCAAGTGACATACAAACAACCACCAATAATAATATAAATAATATAAATAATATAAATAATATAAATAATATAAATAAGGAAAATAATAATAATAAAAAATTATTAATAAAAAACTATAAAAATTGGAAATTACAAATAAATATAATAATCTCATATTTTAAAACCTTACCTATACTTAAAGAAACAATATATTATATAAGAATCTCAAATACTATAAAATACAATTATTTTCTAGGCTTATTTAATTATATAAAGTCAAGCAATAAGGTCCCACATTTAAATCAATATAAGTTAAGTGTTTTACAGGTACAGGAACTTATTTGTGGCCCGATAATTAAAATAGTTATTTTAAATAAGCGATCAATGAATTATAATATAATTAATATTGTAGACAATGTGTATTATAATAGTTTATTTTCATTACCTATTATTATTAGTAATAATAATAATAGTAGTAATAATAATAGTAATAATAGTAATATATATAATAGTAATATTAGTAAATTAAATACACACTGTGGTTATTTGTATTTAAATAATGTTGTTCAAATGATTAGAAGTTACTATGAAGCCAATTATTTATTTGTTGGGTCTATTATATTTGAAATCAGTTTTATACTTAAAGGGGTTATTAGTAACAGTAATAATATTAGTAATAATAATAATAGTAAAGATATAAATTTCTTTTCTAATATTAAAAAAGCAACTAATAATAGTAATAATAATAGTAATAATAATAATAGGCTAGAAAATAATAATAATAGTAATAATAATAAAGATTATTTCTTAATAGATAAAATAAGTATTCCAGACTTTCTTCCCTCCGCCTTGCAAAAAAACATTTATAAGAAAATAACAAAACTAAACATAAAGGAGCTAAACAACAAGCCACACTTAAATAACAAAAAGGACTTTAAGAATCAAATATGTAATTATATTATAATTGAATTATTTAAGTATAATATTATAAGTAAGAATGGGTTGCTTAATGTAAGTAGTTTACTTTTAAAAAATGATTTTTATTTAAAAAATATAATTTGTATTTTTATAAATAATATTAATTTCTTTATTTTTAGTAATAATGATTATAATAATATTAGTAATAATAATATTAGTAATGATTATAATAATAGTAATAATAATAATGATTATAATGATAGTAATAATAATAATACTAGTTCCCCCCACCCACCCACCCAGGCGGTCATCAGCAATAATACTAGTAATAATACTAGCAATAATAATAATAGTTCCCCCCACCGCCCCCACCCACCCACCCAGTCGGTCATTAATAATAATAGTAATAATAATAATAACACTAGTAATAACAATAACACATTTCATAAATTAACAACACTTATATTTGGTACAGCAACAATAATCACACACAAACCAATAACATTAACTGAATTCATAACTATACTAAACACACCTTATAACATATTTGAATCCAAATATATCGAAGACTTAATATACAGTTTATTTGACATACCTTATTATCATACACATATAAATAATATAAACATGACACATATAGTTATAATTAGGAACTTATTTAAAAGTATATTGATATTTACGTATAAATTGTATTATAATACTAATAAAGATGTTAATATAATATTTAATATTAAGAAAATATTAATAAGTGTTTTTAAGTCTAGTGTATTTATTGATCCTTTAAATATTAATGTTAATTGTAATAATAGTGTTAGTAATAGTAATAATAGTAGTAATAGTAATAATATTAGTAGTAAAAATAATAATACTAGTAGTAATAATACAGCATCATATTGTCTGTGTAATGAGGTTACATCTTTAAATAATAATATAAATAATAGTAATAATATATTTACTTATAATAATAAAGATTGTATATCAACGATACACTTAAAAACCAATTTAATTGATTTAATACTTAACTTCTGTAGAACTTATTATATGACAAATAAGGAAGTCTATAAAAGGGCTCATAGTGTTGATATTATTAAGTATAAACCTGGTAATGATATTACTATAAGCCGTATTATTAATAATACTATTAGTAATACTATTAATAGTAATACTATTAGTAATAATAATAGTAGTATTGAAAACTCCCCCCACCGCCCCCACCCACCCACCCAGGCGGTCATTAGTAATAATAATAATAGTAATAATAATAATAGGATTAATATAATAGAAAATAAATTGTATCATTTGAACTTATACTTAGTTGTGCCTCATACTATAAATACTTATACTTGTGAAGACGATATAAGTAATATTTTAATAGGTGATAAAATAATAATAAACAGGGAAGACATTTTAAGCTTATTATTTGAAACCAACGCTAATAATAATATTAGTAATAATACTAGTAATAATAATAATACTAGTAATAATAATACTAGTAATAATAATAATAAAGGTAATACTCATTTTCATTTTACATTATTTGGTGTATTAGATAGTGATTATAATAATAATAGTATAAATAATAATAACAATAATAATATAAATAATATTAATAATAATAATTATCCAGAAACACAGAAAATGAAATATATATCTAAATTAACAATAAAAGGCTGTGACTTAAATAATCTAATAAAACACACGGCTTATTATATGAACGATATAATGAAACTAAATAAGAAACAATATAATTGGGACTCCCATTTTATATTAGTACCTTATATGGGAATGCATATAAATAAAGAGTTAATATTATTTAGAGAGAAATTAATTATTATTACTAGTGATAATAATAATACTAGTAATAATAGTAATATGAATAGTGATAATAATACTAGTAATAATAATATAAGTTATCAAGAAATCATCTATAATATAAACAAAATAATATATACAGTGAGCAACACTAATAATAACACTAATAATAATAATAATAACACTAGTAGTAATAATAATAATAAAATAATAAGTATAAAAAATAATAAATCACATAAAAACTCAATAATAAATTATATAACAAACTATATAAATATAATATCAGACATAGAAACTATTAAATATATAAAGAAACAAACTGATGTACTTAAATATATTAAAGACAATTATTGTATTAATATTTGTAGGGAGTTCATACTTCCCTATTTATTTGATACTATAGTTGGTGATATATGTGAGCCTACAGGATTTAAAGAGTGTATTTTATATACCAATAATACTAATACTAATAATAATAGGGATGATAATAATAGTGATAGTAATAGTATTATTGATTATAGTAGTAGTATTAATATATATAATAATATAAGTAGTTCGGATTCAACATATAATAGTAATAGTAATGATAATAGTGTAATACAGAAAATATTGCGGGATACAGAAAAGGAAAGTCTTTCTAGAATGCAGAAGGCATTTAGGACACTTAATCATTATAGGAAGGTTATTAATAAGGAAAGTAATATACTGAAATATGATTTTGATGAGACTTTAAATAATCTACGTAATAAGTATTTTATTACTGATAATGATATTAGTAATAATAATATTAGTAGTAATAATAATAGTAATAATAATAGTAATAATAATAATAGTAATAACAAATATACACTTTTGTCTGTGCAAGTAAGGGGAACGTCTGTCCCCTTTAGGTTCTTGAGCTTCTGTACTCCAATATACTTAAATAACTTGAATCTTAGAGATGAATGTATGATGTTTGTATTTGTAATTGGCTTTACTGGGTTTATTAATAATGTAATGGGGTATAATTGTATTAGTGAGTTATTAAATGCGGGTTGTAATAATATTATTAGTAATACTACTAGTAATACTATTAGTAATAATAATAAGGATTATAGTGAAGATACCCCCCACCGCCCCCACCCACCCACCCAGGCGGTCATAACTAGTACTAATGATTATAATGAAAACACCCCCCACCGCCCCCACCCACCCACCCAGGCGGTCACTAGTAATACCATTACTAGTAATAATAATAGTAATATAAATAATAATAAACAAATAAAAAAACCAATTAACATAAAGAAAAAGAAAACCTTAACTTTCCACAATAAACCAAAAAGTAAACAACCAACACGGAGGGAAAGCAGATTAAGTTCAACAAGCAACACATGTAATGAATCCGAAATGACTTTTTTATTAGAAACTGATAATAATAATAGTATATTAGAAACTGATAATAATAATAGTATATTAGAAGAAAATAGTATAAATAATAATAGTATAAATAATAATAGTATAAATAATAAGGAATTAACTAATAAAGAATTAAATAATAAGAAATTTCAATTATATGATTTACTTTCAAAATCATTTACACTTCAAACAAATTCAAATACACAAACAACTTATCATCAGTTAGAGTTTTTAGGCGACACGGTATTGAAATATTTGATTTCTGTTCATTTATTTAAGACACTAATTAGTTCCATAGGGAGTTTCTATGATATAAGTGATAGTAATAATAATGATATTAGTGATACTAGTAATAATGATATTAGGAATAATAAAAATAGTAATAATAAAAATAGTAATAATAAAAATAATATAAAAATATTGGGCCAACAATTAACTACACAATTATTAAATAACAAACAAAGTAAATTATTAAACCCACTAGAAATATTGGTTGCAGCCAAAAGCCACGCGGTAAATAACGGATTCTTAATAACTTTATCTAAAAAGGTTAATTTACACACATATGTGAAAAATGAACAAAACTTTTATTTAAACAATTATGCTAAGATGGTGGGATATAATATTTATAATTTTAATATTTATAATAATCATAATAGTAATAATAATCATAATACTAATAATAGTAAAATAATGAAATATAGCGGGCAGCCTTTAGAAAAGGATTTACTTTATTTACTTAATTTGGAAATCTTTAATTATTTGGTATTTAATGTTATAGATACATTTAGTTTGTGTAATGATAATAATTTTAAATATATTAATAATAACAATAACACTTATAATATAAATAATAATAACACTTATAATATAAATAATAATATTAATAATAGGCTAGAAAATAATAATATAAATAATAGGCTAGAAAATAATATAAATAATAATAATATAAATAATAGGCTAGAAAATAATATAAATAATAATAATATAAAAATAAAACAAATAGGAAAAAAACCTCATGCGGATTTAATAGAAACATTATTAGGAATAAGTTTCATACTTACAGATTCCAACTTAACATTATCAAACAACTTAATAATGAAACTAAATATATTAAATGTAAATAAGTTACAGAACTTTAAGTACGTAATTTATGATTGGATAATTGAAAGTATAAACTTAGTTTTAAGTGAGAAGGTTGTTAGTGATATGTATGTAAGGAAAATGAATTCTAAATTATTATTTAAATATAAAGTTCCTATTATTACTAATAATAATACTAATACTAGTAAAAAAAACAATACTAATAGTAATTATTATTATAATACAATAAATACTATTTATAAATATCAAAACACTATTAATATGGAAATAGCAGCCGTGGAATCTATTTTGGAATATAAGTTTAAAAATAAAGGGCTGATTGAAAGGGCATTAATTCATCCTTCAGTTAATGAACTTGCGGGGTTTAAAGCATTTGAAAAGTCTATGGCTTATGAGTTTTTAGAATTTAATGGGGATTATTTTTTAGATTTAGTTATTTTAGATTTATTATTTAATGATAATGTTAAATATCCGTATATTATCAATAATAATAGTGATAATAATAATAGTGATAATAATAATAGTGATAATATTAATAATAATAGTGTAATGAATATTAATAATAATAGTGTAATGAATATGTCAAGGTTCGATCTTCACAAATATAAGTCTTCTAATGTAAACAACATAGCCCTTTCAAAGTTACTTGTAACACTTAACTTACATTTATATGTAAAATGCTCACTAACACCAGAAATGATTAAAGCAGAATCTGAAAAACCTATAACCGAATTCATATCTGATAACTGTGCCACTAAAACGTCTTTAAAGAAATTTGGCGACATGTTTGAAGCAATTATTGGGGCTGTTGTACTTGATAATGATTTTAATTATAATGTTTGTAAAATTAAGTTATTAAAAGTGATTAAAATATTAATAAGTCAGCCTGTTGTTGTTATTTGATTTCATTATTAAAAGTATTTATTAGATTATTTTTTTTTTATTATGTTGTTATTTTTTTGTTTTAGGAAAGGGCATTCTATATTTGCTAATTTATTAGCAGGTATAGACAGCGCGACCGAACCTGCGATAGCAGGTAAGGGAGAATCATATCTATTTATAGATACGATTCCCACTGATAACTTGTTATCAGTAGCCGCGACTGAGGTTGATAAGTCGACACCTTTCCTTATATCTGCGCAAGCAGATATAAGGGAAGGGGGAGCTTTATCAACCGAAGGAGATGGGCGGGTGGGTGGGCATTCTATATCTGCTAATTTATTAGCAGGTATAGACAGCGCGACTGGGCCTGCGACAGCAGGTAAGGGAGGATCATATCTATTTATAGATATGATTCCTACTGATAACTTGTTATCAGTAGCCGCGACTGAGCCCACCTTACTATTGCCCGCGCTAGCGGGTAATAGTAAGGTGGGCGAAGGAGAAGGGGGGGGGGGGTGTGTGGATATTATAGTTTATTATTATACTATTATTATACTATTATTATACTATAAAATTATATTATTATAATATATAATAATAAATATAATCACTTCCCCATGTCATTATCACTATCTTCACATAATCCAACAAATATAAACACAAACTTATATATTTCCTTAATACTTAGTAACTTCAAATATAAAACTTGTTTTACAATATTTTATCCAAAAACAGTTCAACTAATTATTTATCAATTTACATTAAATGACTTAAAGGAACTTAACTTAGATTCTAATATTAATACTAATGATATAATTTCAACATTTTGTTTAAACAATAATAATATTAATATTAATAATATTGAAAATAAAATAAAAATTAATTTATTATTTAAAAAAAATATTTTAAATATAAACATACCGATTATTAATAATAATAGTAGCAATAATAATAATAATATAAAGTATATTGGTTTTAGAATCTTAAATACACTTTATTTACACAAAATAGTCTATAATATTATTACTAGTAATAATAATAAATATAATAATAAAATTTATAGTTTGAACTATGAGTCTAAGGAAAATAAATGGATAGGTTGTTTGTATTTCAAGTTTAGTTCGTGTACTTATGATTTGTTATTAAAAACTTATAAGGGATTTGTAAATAATTGTAATAGTCAGTTAATTACTAAGTTTCATTATAAAAGTTATTTTAATGAAGTTTTTGATAAATTTAAAAAATATGAACTTTTTATTAGTAATAATAGTAGTAATAGTAATAATAATGATTATAATGAAGATACCCCCCACCGCCCCCACCCACCCACCCAGGCGGACACTAGTAATATTATTACTAGTAGTAATAATAATGATTATAATGAAAATAATGAAGGTACCCCCCTCCGCCCCCACCCACCCACCCAGGCGGTCATAAGTATTAATAATAATAAAAGTAATAATATAATAATAACTAATAATAATAATAAAAACACCCCACAAACTTACTTACTTGATGAAAACTTAATTTATAATCCAATTAAAAACACAGAAACCTTAACTTCCCTATTAACAAACATTTACGGATATAAAAAGATATATGGATACAACTTATACGTAAATACAGACTTACAATTAATATTACCGGTAAATATGGAAGATAAAATACTTAATAGACATAAGTATAATATAAATAAATTATCTAATCTTGATATGACAGAGACTTTTATAGTGGATAGAGTATATTTGTTATTATCTGCAGTGAACTATTTTTTATATAATGATATTATTATTACTAACAATAATAATAGTGATCATAATAATAGTAATAATAGTGATCATAATAATAATAATAAGAATAATAGTAATAGTAATAGTAATAATAGTGATCATAATAATAATAATAAGAATAATAAATATTTTATAAATTTATTACCATTACATTCAAAATCAAGTTTATATAAAACTTTACATAAAAAAATATATATAAAATATTTAAATGAAGATGTACAAGACGAAGGCACACTAATAAAAACATTTATATATGAAATAATAGAAGCACTAAAATTAAATAAAAGAATTATTTGGAACGGAAAGTTTCATACTTTTAATTTTATTGAATGTTTTAATTGTTTAAGTGTTGATTGTGTTTACTGTTTTAGAGAAAAGTTATTTAATTTTAATTTTATTTATTTGGATGAGATTTTTGGTTTTCAAAGTGATGAGATTTTGTTAATTGAAAGGATTTTAGTTGAAAACAATGTTATTATTTTTAATAATAGTGATAATTATAATAGTAGTGTTTATAATAGTGATTATAATAGTGTTTATAATATTGATTATAATAGTGATTATAATTATTTTAATGATAATTATTGTAGGAAAAATGTTTTTAAGTTTAAAGCTGAAAAGGTTAATGTGTTTATTAATTATTTATTATTTTTATTTATTACTTATAGTAATAGTGATAATGATTATAATAATATTAGTAATAATAATATTAGTAATGATTATAATAGTAATAATGATTATAATGAAAATATCCCCCACCGCCCCCACCCACCCACCCAGGCGGTCATAAATAATAATAATAGTAATAATAATAATAGTAAAATAAAAAATTTATATCTTTGCCTAACTTGTTATGAAACTCATTGTGGTCAAGATTCCTATTTAATGGAAGGTTTTAATCATATGAAAGCTCACTATAATAATATGAATAATAATAATAACAATAATAATATGAATAATAACCACAGTATAGTAATCCAATTAAATACCGGCTTATGTTTTTGCTATATTTGCAATAATATAGTTATTATACCCGACATTGAATTATATCTTAAAAATTTAGGTATTTTTCAATATAATAATAACCCTGATAATAATAAACTAAATACAATACCTAATTATCAAGAAAAAATACAATTAGATAGCAAGATTTCATTTAATTTAAATAAATATTATAATAATGTAACTGAAATTATAGATTATAATAATAGTATGTTTACGCCTATACTTAATTATAAAAATACGTGTTATATTTCTACTACTTTTCAGTTACTTAATCGTATATTTAATACTGATCCTTTTAGTGATGTACTTAATATACCTGAACTTGATACTTCCGATATATCTAGTACTTCCGATATACCCGATACACCCACCCAACTAACTCCCCCTTTACTATCACCCACTAGCGTAGATAATAATAAGGAAAGTTCGGCAGCGCTGTCTCAATCATCTAATAACTTATCAGGTATAGAAAACAAACCATCTAAGATCGATAAAGCTCTTCTATCCCATATATCTGATAGCTCAGATAAAGATGACTTATCAGGTTCAAACACAGCTGTTATAAATACTCCATCATCCATACACACTAATAAAACCCAATATAATGATATTGACTACATAACTCACACTATAAAATGTAAAAACCCAACATATTTTGATTGCTTAGGTTGCTGGATATTAAAAACACTTTCATATTTAAGTAAAAAAAATATAAACAAACTAAATATTGACATATTTTTAAACACCTTAATAACAAAAACACAACAATTTACATATAATTCACATGAAGATAGTTCAGAATTTCTTAATTATTTATTTTGTGTTATTGAATCATTTGAAGGGAAAGAGGGTTTTCCTTTTTTAATGCAAAAATTGAAAATTAAAAATGTAAAAATTTCCGGCTGCCAGAATGTATTGAGTTATTATGATCTTAATAATAAATATAATAATAATAAATATATGAAAAAATGTAATTCATTAATTAATATAACAACAGACTACAGTTATACACAAATTATTTCTTTTAGTAATTTTGTTTCTGAGTCTGTTTTTGATTCTGTAAATCCTATTTTATTAGATTGTAAAGAATGTGAACCTATAATTAATAATACTATAATTAATAATAATAATACATTACTTACTCAATTAGATAGTAACTCTGTTAGCCAAACTGATTATAATAATAATTATAATAATGATTATAATAATAATACTTTACCTAATCAAGTAAATAGTAACTCTATCCATACAGGTAATAAAAAAATAATAAAAGAGTTTCTTTTCCCTTCTACAGACTTACTTATAGACTTGAAACGCTATAATTATAATTATAAAACACAGGTTATAGAGAAAATAGATGATATAATTAAACCTGATGAGTTGACTTTTAATGGGAATATTATTTTACCTAATGGTATTATTATTAATAATGATATTATTAGTAATAATAATAATAATAATAGTAATAATAATAGTAATAATAATGATTATAATGAAGGAGCCCCCCGCCGCCCCCACACACCCACCCAGGCGGTCGTAACTAATAATAATAGTAATGATTATAATAGTAATAATAATAGTAATAATAATAGTAATGATTATAATGAAGGTGCCCCCCACCCACCCACCCAGGCGGTCATAAATAATAATAGTAATAAGAATAATAAAATAATGAACTTAGACTTAAAACAATTATTTATTGATTACATTATTAAACACGAAACCAATATTACCACTGACAACAATATTATCACTGACAACAATATTATAAATAATAAAAATATAAATAATAAAAATATAAACGATATAAATAATAAAAATGATATAAATAATAAAAATATAAACGATAAAAACAAAAATACACTTAAAGTTTTAAAAGAAATATTGGAATCACACTATAATATTACTATAACAAAAACACAAAAAAATATTAGAAATAAAAATATTAAAGAAACAAATAGGGAATTAGGTTTAAGTAAAAACCTTTTACATTTAAAAGATGATACTATTATAAACGATAATAATATAATTACAGACTTAAATATAAACGATAATAATATAATTAGAAATTTAAATATAAACAAAAATCTAATTTATAAACCAAAAGGAACTATTTTACATTTAGGGACAGCGGATTCAGGTCATTATATGTTAATGTTATTAGATGATAGTAAAGATAATAATCTTATTTTATCTGATGATCGTTTGTTTAAATGTAAAAGTGATTTAATTGAATATGGTTATGTTTTTTGGTATAGAAGGGGTTAGTTAAGAAAAAAATTTTATATTATTATATTATATTATATATTATCTGATTTATCAGATAATGTCTGCGCGACTGAAAGCTGATAAGTCGACTCTTTCATTTATATCTGCGCTAGCAGATATAAATGAAAGGGGAGCTTTATCAGCTGAAAGGAGGTTAGTG
>SBJP01000647.1:0-12195 GCA_014805705.1 Cucumispora dikerogammari
TTATAAATTAAAGATTTAAACACCTTTTACTGCATATATATTAAGTAAAAAGCTTTGTGTTTGATAAAGTTTTTTTATTATATGATTGTTTCTTTACTTGTTTTTTTCTAAAATAAAATCTAAATTAAAATTTGGGATTATTTTTCTAAATAAAAATGTTTCTTTTTTATTTCAGGCTTTATTTTGTAAAGCAACTTCAACAAACTAGAAACCATGGTGAAAATTGTATTATACAAGAGCGATATAAAAACAGCTGTTTTACATCATGATAATAGAGAAAACTTTTTTACGGTTTCTTCTTAATAAAAAGCACAAACAAGATATAATATATAAAGGGGAAGTATATATTAAATATAGAGAACTTTTTAGACAACCCCTGTTTTATGCACATAGACATACTTTGTCTTGTAAAAATCTAGAAAAAGTGAGTTTTCTTTGTACTTTTTTTTTGCTTTATTTATGTATACCTCGATGTTTCTAATAAAAAAAGGCATAAATCAACATGACATTTCAGAACGAGTGTTTTTAAAAATAAAGAATAAAAATATATAGAAAAACAACCCTCTTTTGTGCTACAATATAGATGTTCGCAACCCAGCTTTATAATAATACTTTATAATAACTCTTTATTTCTGCAAAACTTTAAATTATTTCAAATATTCTGAATGTTAGTAACTACTATTTAACCAAAATAAAGTTGATCAAATTGTTTCTTCAAAATATTTCTTTATAAAATAAATTTTGAATATTTTTTTAATTATATGATTTGAATAATTCTTAAATTTTAAGCAATATACTATTATATTTTAATTAATAAAAAACTTAACCAAGTTTTTTTTCAATAAACTTCTTATAAGTTTTTCTCTTTGATAAAATATTAGTTAATGCGAATAAGAAAATAAGAATTAAACTTAAAATTTAATCATCTTACAATTTAAAATTATAATAATCACTAATATATAAATCTATATTTTCTGACGCAATTTTTCGAACTATTTGTTAATAAGTTGTTTAATAAGATAAAACTTCTCTCTACTGATATTAATACTGTAGTATTTTTTTAGTCTCAGTTCAAGTCGAAGAAAGTTCTCTCGAAATCTTATTCCAAATGAACAAAACGTGCTCTTTCCCACTTTTTCTTAATGTAATTCGATATATTAACGGAACCACATACAATTTCTGATTTTTGAATTGTTTTTAGAAGTTTTTCTATAAAAATATTACAAGACGTTTTTAAAACTATGTCATAGTTTAAGCTTGAAACATAAAAAATTTTGGTCAAAGTTCCTGTACAGTTTTAAATTTTACTTTCTCTTTTGCTTTTCTAACAATATAAAATTTCAGTATTTGATGAATGGTGTTTAATTACACAAAATTTTTGCGTAAAAAAAAAGCAGTCTTCAATCAAGTTTCACATCGTGTAACATCAGAATACGGGAGTGTCGGGGCGCTTATAAGCAACTCTTTCTTTGTATCACTCGTATAGATCAAACATCTTATGCGGATATAAGATGATTCACACCGTTGTAAAAAGATTTAGTTTTCATAACACGGTCAAAAGATATATGAGAAAAGAAAGATAATTTCGTATGTTTTGAGAAATAGGGCAAAGAACAAGTATTTGTTTTTTATATAAAAGTTTCGACACAAATCATAAACGAAAGTTTTGCGGTTTGATATTAACGCGATCATTAAATCAACTATAATTAAAGATATAGATTTATAATTTGAGGTTTTTAAAAGTTCTGTACATTTAATTAGATTTGTTTCAAAGACGTCTGATATTTTTTCTATCAAAAGCTGACAAATTTTCTATTATTTTTTTTGAGTTTTATAAATTATTAAAAAAAATTTTTTTTTAAGTTATTTTTAATATGTGAAAGTAGTTCTCAACAGCTTTTTTAACACGCTTTCTCTTTATACATTAGAGCCCTTTTTGACTTTTTGGTTATTTAAAACTTTTATCGACGTTTTATTCCTAAGCTTATATAAAGAAATGTTTGGTGACAAAAACCTCACAATAATCAGATATAATTAAGTATCGTTTGAATAATTTTGCTTTGAAAGAACGAAAGCTCTATTTCTAAATTGTGACAATCTGCTAACACGCAACTCACTTTTTCTATGTACGTCAACTTTGGGAAATTTTTCGTAATCGACATTCTACTTACAGTCGACAGAAAAGTATTGTATCATAACGTAAAAAAAATATTGGAGATTTATTTATGACTACTAACTTTTTTAGTCGCAAAGTTTTTGAATTTTCACTACGGGTAAATATTTTAAAAAACGTTTTTAATTAAATAGAGTTGGTCTGTGGAGTGATGATTTAATTAATTTTGTTTTTTTCAGTTGAAATTTCAAATATATTAAAATTTTTTTTTAAATTAAATCTCCATCTTAAACCCAATTCTCTTTTTTTTTCTTAAACGGCAGTTCTATATCTTTCGATTTTGTTTTAATGTGGTAGCTGCCTTATGTTATAACTATGAGCTTTTATTAATATATTATACTATTGTTTAATTATTCGTCGATTTTTTTAATAAAATATAAAATAATATTTCTTTTCAGCTTTTGGAGAAATATTCAAAAAAAACACGAATTTTCTTTTAAGGCTTTAAGTTGTCCTGATTATTAGCATATCCTAGTTCTCATTGTTTGGTTTAGTAATGTTTTTTCTTTTATATATTTTGTTTAATGTATATATATTTTATTGAAAAAAAAGATATCTTTTATATACAACGTTTCCATTATACAAAACTTTTCTAATTATTCTATCTCTTTAAACAAAATATCTATTTTTATTATTTTTTGCTAATTGTCTCAAAAAAAATTATTGTATGTCTGAAATTAAAACCAAAACACAAGAAGAATACAAAACAACTCACATGTTTTGCGTTAAATTTGTTTATTTTAAAAAAATAGAATCATTATATGAAATTTACTTATCAACTATTTTTTTCCACTACAACATACACAAAATTAATAGAAAAGATGTTTTTCAATGCTTTGCGTTTCATGACTTCATACAGCGTTGAATTTTAACTCCACTTTCTATAACCAAAGTACCACCCTCGTTTTCATTAAAGCTAAACGGCAGTGTCTCCACAATCATTTTTATATCTCCTGTTTGGTTTCTTCTGTTTCCAAAAGTCAAAAAGAGTATAAGCTTAAACACAGTTGTTTTTATTTTATCTCCTTTTATTCCCAGCGCTTTTCGAGACTGTGTTATTGGTTTCGATTTTATCCGCTTGCCTAGACAAAAACACCCTACTCTGTAATCAACACACTTTTTATGATATTTTCTGACTTGTTGAAAAATTTCTGTAAATACTTCAAATATATAAAACTCGAAGCCATTTTCATTACTCCCATATCGGTTATAATCAAAAAAGTTTCGTAAATCCGATGAATTTTGTCCAATTTTATAATCTTGATCAAAGCTGTTTATTCCTATATTTTCTGTACACCTAACAAGTCGTCCATCGAGCGAGAGCATATTTATATTCCGTTTTTTGTTTATTTTTAAATCTATAATTAAACTGCATTTCCATTCTTTTTGACAGAAAGTCAACTTATAAGTACAGAAATTGCTGTTAAATGGAAGTTCTATAAAACTGCCATTTTTATCTACACAGTTTAATATCTTTGTGTCTAACCATTCCTCTCCGTCGACTTCTTTATCACACGATATAATCGAAAGATTGAAAACTAAAGCAAACATGGGTTTTATTAGTAAAATTTTATATTTAAAAAAAAAGATGAAATTAAAGACGTAAACATATTTAATGGAAACATTTATTTAATGAAAATTGTTGTTTTACAAAAGCAATGTTTTTTCACTTGAAAATACAACGACTAATATAAAAACCAGTGAAAAACAACAGACAATATTTTTATGTGTTTTTATAATATTTTTTGAAACATTAAATAATGGTATTGTGTTGTTTATATTAAAACTTAGAAACAAATAGTTTTTTAATAATAACATGTTCTATAAAAAGTTTTTTGTTTATTCATAATCCCCGGTTTTTATTAAACGGGTTGTTTATCTAAAAGCGATATTTCTACTAAAAAGCTTGAGCCAAGTTTTAGTTCTGGAAGTCTTTCAAAAACGAATGGTGTTTTTGATTTATTGAATTTTTTATCTAAGAGTGGTTAATTTTAAATATAAGTGAATCTGCTCTTGTATATATGCGATAGAGAATACAGAACTAAAAGCAAACTTTTCATATATAAATGTAAATTTCTATATATTTATAATATTATCTTCTTTTTTGTTCTAATTGAACACTTTCGTGAGTTTGTGTATTTATATATATATTTATAAATATAGTATGCTTTAATATCTAGTTTATTATACATTTATAGTGTAAACTAGAATATAAGAAAAAATATCGTCTAATATAAAAACTAAAATATCAAAAAAAATAATTAAGTTAGAGAATGATATACATTAGCACATTAAAAGACTTTTATAAAATGTATAATAATAACATTATTTTATGAGAACAGTTTTTTGACTCTTGATCATGTTTTAATTAACAAAACAAAACTTTCTCTTATAACACAGTAGTTTCATATTGATCCTGTACATTGCCTGATATTACAATTAGTTTAATTAAACTGTCTTTAATAATCAAATTTGAGACTTCATCATTATAAGTTTAAAAAAAAAATTTTTTTCAGTTTAGAATCTCCGTTTTTTTTTTATTCGTATTTTCCTTTATTATATTAGATATCTTAATTTTTACTAATTTTACCGGAAAATACTACTAAGACGTCGTCATTACTTTAGTGTATACTGTTCAAAAATGAAACATTATATTTTGTTTTAATATCTCTTCGAAAACATTTTTTTATACTTGTGTGATAAGTTTCTTGTACTGTCAGACTTTATATTTTTCTTCATTCAACTTAATATCTCAAATGACACTTGGGAAACTTTCACATAATCGGATTTGTTAAGCTTGCTCGTTGTTTTTACAATACAAGCAATTCGCATAATATATATATATTTAAATCGATAAAATGAACAAAAAAAACGAACAAAACTTAGACACTTTTCTCTGGCATCCCGATAATGATTATGGGGTATTACAATATTTTTTTAAAAAAAAATATTTAAGTAAAAACAAAAAAACAAATACGATTTAATCAAGTTCAAATAAATTAGGCTTCATAAGCATAAACATTGGGCCCTGCCGGGTTGATAAAATAAACATAAAAAGTTTTTGAAGAAAACATAATACTTTGATAAACTCTCTTTCACTATAATCTTGATTAGTCAAAAAGCTATTAGAAAAAAAATATAAAAAACCATTAAATAAAAGTGTAAGTTTTCATAAGTTAACTATCATATTGTTTAGGCAATCAGCGTCAGCACATGAATCTGTGTGTTCGTGCTTTCAAAAAAAAAACTAAGAAAAAAACAATAAAAAGACAAACGGATTATAAAAAAAATTACATATGGGCAGGATATTGCACCTACAGCTTATCTATGACATAAAAGATAAGTATGTTCATTAAAAATTAATGGAAGAATGTTTTTTTTTGTTTTACTTAAATAAATATACTTGATTAACTTTATGTCAAGAGGAAGCATCATATATGTAGCGTATATTATATTTTGTTTTTTATGATTAACTGTTTGTCACCGAGAGCTGTTAGTTTATTAAAGATTTGTCTAAAATCAAACGCTCTTTTTTTGCAGAAGTAAAGTTTTTGTTATATACTGGCTCATCATAATCCAATCTTTTTACTTAACTTAATATATTTGAGTTTGAACAAACATTCTTCAAATATATTAATTATCCTTTTAATCAATAAAATGAACAGCTGGGTTTTTCTGTTGCAACTTTCGTTTTCTCTTATGTTTTTTTCTAACAAGAACTCTCAAACACAATATTGAGAATTCTTTTTCTCTACTTTTACTATATTTTATTTTATATACCCACTTGTATAATTATTTTTTATTGAGTTAATCACAATTTTCGCTTTCTTATTTTTTAAAAACTTCAACGCGTATATATCCAACAATACTCCGTTCAACCAAGATATGCTCAAAAACATTCATTTGTAAAAGGATTGCGTGTTCGAAAGAATAACCCACAAAGTTTTAAAATAGAAACATTTTTTTTTAGTGATTTTGTTTAAAATTTTTGATCGGAATTTTTTGCTAAGTTTTTTTTAAACAACAAGTTTATATTCTCTTTCACATCAACTCAACATAAAATTACAAAAAATCTTAATTAAATCAGTGATAAATTTGTTATGAATAAAAATATAAAAACTTCATTTTAAAAAAAATTTATCAAAATTTCTCGCGTAAACCTCGGTGATAATATTACAATAATAAACATGTGTTTACTTGTAGGGAAACAAAATTATATTAAAATTAAAAAAAAGAAGAATTAAAAAACATTTATTAGATCGAAACTAATATCAAAATGCTAGAAGAAGTTTTTCAAAAGGTCTTTTTTATTTTTTTAAAAACTTAAACCCAGAAATATAATCTTTTGAATGTTGTTAAGAGTTTTGCCCCTTTGCTTAATATATTTTTATTAATAACATCACAATCTTTATGTTTTGTATGTGGATGGAGCTGTCGTTGAGGCCAACGATGTTTTTTAAACGATTATTTTTTTCGTAAAAAAATTCGATATTTTCTACGCTTAAATAGACTTTCCTATAATAAGTGATTACTAAGATGTCTACATGGTAGTTTTTATAAAGTATTTTATCTAAAGAAGTCATTGTTTGTGATTTTACTGTCTCAAAAAAAACTTTTTAGATTCTCTTGAATTTTCGCTAACTCTTTTTTGTCTGATTTGTTTTTATTGAACTTCTTTTCCCCCACAAACATATTTCAAATACAATTTTTTCAATGCTTTCTATTTTCTTAATTTTTTTGTTTTTTTTCTTTTTTTAATTAAAGAGATCACAACGTAAAGCGTCTATAGTTTACTCTATACGCTCGTTTTATCTGTTTAAAAGTGCTTTTTTAGAACCTTTTGTACATATCAACACGATTTTATAAATCGGCATTTTGATTCTGAAAAAAAGTCAATTATGAGTGACAAATCTCTTTAAACTTTTGACAATTGTATGCCCAACAAGCTCATATAAGGCCTCCCTCGCTGATATAGACAACCAAAACTCATGTTTTTCGGCAATTGCCGCATCTCATTGTTGATTTTAAGAGACCCCGGCCAGCACAATATTTGTACACTTGTTAGCAGAATTAAGCTTTTTCAGCAGAGTCTGTATTGTTTCCATTAATAGTTTTTATTTTTAATATAATTTTGCCACTCAACTTCAAGAAAATTAAAGCTTTTTTCTTCTTAATGTTTATTCAAAATATCCTCAATTTATTACAAATGGTGAAAAAAGGAAAAGTGTTTCATATAAATTGTATTTATTTTAATACAAGTGTTTACTGAAAAAAAATTTTTTTGAAAGTTTACATCAACTTTGTTTTTTCGAAAAAAGTTTTTGTGTTGTTAACTTGATTGTTGATTTATAAACCTTTGTTAAAGCTTATTTTTTGTCGCTGGAGCATAGTTGTTGTTTTTTTTGAAAACCCTCCGCATTCTCTATAAATTGATTATAGACTAATGTAATTTCATATAAAAAAGTCTCCAACAGGTGACAACCAAGATCTATAAGAAAAAACTAACAGAAATAAAAGATTTTTTCAAAAAACATGCTTGCTATTCTCAAAAAAACGCCGATTACGAAAAAAACAATATGGCCTGCATTAAATAATTTCTCTGTATAAAAAAAAGTGTTTCAAAATTATTTTTATTTAATCAATTTTATAAATAATCTACTTCGAAGTTTGGCGATTCTAGGTTTAATGTAAAAAACCCAACCAAAGAAAAAAAACAAAAAATAAACTTTTTTTAAGAACTATGCTGGCTTTCCCAAATAATTCTATGTTTTCAAAGCATTTATAAGAAAATAAAACCATTAAAAGCGAGTGTTTTATATTGAAATTAAAAAACTTTTAATAAAATAGCTTACAGCTTTCATGATTATAATAACATTTTATTTTTTCTTCAGTTATTTATAAAAAATTAAGTTTTTGCTTGAGAATATACAAAACAACTTAACCGACACACAAAAAACAGCTATAAAAAACTCTGTGGCGTCTTTGAGGGCCCAATCAATAAAAAAAACATTATACTTGCATTAACATATTTAAGAGAACTTATATACGAGACGGCTTTCTCTGTAATATACAATTTTTTTATTTTTTGTATTTACCTAACTGTAGTTTTCGTTAACGCAAAGTTTTTCTATATAAGATGAGTCTTTAGAAAGTCGTTGACTTATATCTAAGATTTCTATGTTTTTTTATATAACCAAGCATTGTACGTTTATCATATGTTATAGTGTTTTAAATTCTAAGTTTTCATTCGCTTTAGGTGTCGGTTTATACGTTGTCGAAGGGATATTTTTCTGTTCCGTTCTTGTAACTCAAGTAAAAATTTGAAAGTCTCAATTGAAATGGAAGTTAACTTTTTTGCTTTACGAAAACAGACGCGGCAGAGTTAGTGCTTTTTAAAAATAAAAAACATATCCAATATAATTTTTATTCACTCCAGTGAGTGTTACAATAAACAAATTTTTACTCAAAAAAATTAGCATCTAATCATTTCTCCGCTCCGAGTAAGAAAACCTTTTCTTTAATTAGATAAATCTTGACTTGAAACCATTTTTTTATCGAAAAAGCATTAAAAACCAGGTTAAAGAAAAATAGGAAAACAAATACGATTTAATAAATATCTTCTCCCCTATTTTTATCAAATCAACAATATCCTCTACAAAACACATTTACAAAACTTAAATCCATCCCATCATAACAGTTCAATACGAAAGCCATTGGTCCTCACAAATATGCATTTTCCCCAGTATCCCGACATTTTTCTTAACGCCATATGTTCTTAATTCTGAATATGAGATTTGAACTATTTTGAAACAAGCTTTTCTTTCAACTAATTTAAAGCTAAAATATTTAACTATTAAACCTCTTTCTGTTTTAAATACTTCAATAAAAATCTGATTATTTGGAACAATGAGCTCATTGATAAATAAATTAATTATCATCCCCATTATTCGAATATTTATATCCTTCTGCAAAGGTTCTTCCGTTTCTGCCTTGAAAGAGAAGAAAATATAAACTTCGTTTTTTTGATAATTTTGATAAGCCTTCGATGCTTTAAATATATCTTTCGTTTCAGTGAATTTTTTGTAATATAAATTTATCTAAGTTAATAAGTTGTAGAAGAAATCAGAATTTGATTCGAAACAAAAAAATTTGTCTGTTAGTTTTTTTTTCTTGCTTGAATTTGTCCTTTCATTTTCGAAGCCTCCTTTTGAGCAGAATCTCAAATAATAACCCAATCATTTCCAAATGCTTGTTGCATTCCCACTTTTCTCTCGAAACAAGCTCATTGATTTCACGTTTCATTCTATACACCTGTTAATAGTGCAGAAAAGAGCGGTATTTATTGAAACAGATTTGTTTCTACTGGTTATTTTATACCTAAACCTCGAAATAAACTCAATATGTGTATTGGACCCCATTTGGGTTGAAAAAATAACTCAAAAACCATACCGTCGTTTATTAAAATGTACGAAACTGCAGACTCCTTCCTTAAAAAAAAGATAACAAAAAAATTTCAAGTGTCTGTAGCTCGGTTTCTTTATAAACAAATTGGGGGGGGGGCTTAATATACAATTTGTGTTAATATTTAAATATTTGTTTTCAAATAATTTATCGTTCCCCCAATACATAAATGCACTAGAGTAATTTGTTCAAGTGAATTGTTTATATTCTCTTTCTCTTTCTCTTTTTTCAGAAAAATTATGAGAGAATCTTGGTAGAAAAGTTTATTGAAAACAAATTTAAGTCACGTGTTTTTTTTCTCTTTTTTTTTCATCTTTTTGATATAAATATACAGAGACTTTTTGATTTTTTTAGCCCTTCTTCGTTTTTAATTAAAACTTCAAGTTGAATTAAGTCTTGTGGGCCAGTTTCTAAACATAAAATGAAGCTTATTTTTAACTCGGGGCTGACTCCACAAGTTTTTAAGACATAGAGAAAGTTTTCACCGTCCTCTTATTGAATTTTACCTTCGAAGTTATTTAAAATAGAAAAATAGTATGTCATGTCATGATCTGCTCATCGATTAGATCAAAACTATATTTTTCTTTAGTATTTGGACTATATTTGCTGTTATATAAGTTTCTGGATGCGTACTCACCCTGTTTGTAAATCGAAAAGTAATTTGTGCATATTCTTTGTAATCTGATGTATAAATGTTTTTGGCATAGATTTAACACTCAAATATCTTAAAACGTCAACATGTTTTTCTGTTTTGTTCCTAACCTAGATAGTTTACAATATTTAATCGAGTAAGCTACAGGGAGGTGAAAAAGTGTATTTAGAAAATCTGAGTTTTGTAAAATAGTTAGTTTATCTGAATGTTTTGAATCTAGTATTTTGCTCAGACAAAGAGAAAATGTATATAATAATATAATTGCAAGTTGATGTTTGTTTCTAAATAGATAGAGTCGTTTAAAAAGAGACCAGTTTATTTGTTAACCCTTCCGTTTCCTCTGATTCATTTAAAAATGTTATAGTCTTTTTCACCGAAAAAGAGTATAATTGGATTTTGATTGAAGAAACGCTTTGGACTCTTCCCATTTCTAATTTACCAAGGCTTAAATATGTTTTTTGTTTCCGAAAAATCTTGTACGAGTGAAATTAGTTTGTTCAAGTTTCCGCCTTCAAGCGTATAAGTAGTATCTTTAAAAGAAGCAGTTATACTCCTCAACAGTTTAACTACTTCTATACTCTCGTTGTCAATTAACATATATTAGATGAGACCTAGTGAACTTGGTTTATTTCTCGAAAATTGGCTGGCTACTTAAACCGGGCGACTGATCTTTCGAATTTATCCATTCATCATGCTCTTTAGATAGTTTTTTGGTTTATTAAAATCGGTTTCAAAAAGTGCATCATATTCTGTATCAAGAAAAGGTTTGGCTTCATAAAAATTGATATTTTATCCGGTGCTTCGTGAACTAATTATCTTGTGTCTTTATCGATGAAAAAAAATATTTTTTAAAGATAGAGTTTCTGGTGTTGGTTACATTTCTACTTTCGACAATTCGAGAGACTGCGTTTCTTTAGTGTCTGCTGGAGTGATGTATCATTCTCCAATGTTTGAAAGAAATCCCCAATTTCTGTTTTAGAATTTAGTATTGTGTCTACTATTTTGTTTGAAGTAATTTTGTTTGTTGGCGTCTGGACGCATATAGGACAATATCCCGTATCAGACACATTACTAAATTCTCATCTACCACGTAGTTCTATTCGTTTTTTTCTACATCGACACTATTGGTCTTCCAGGGTTTCGAAATACCAGAAGTTAAAATAAACGAACTGTTGATTGGGGTTGTTTAGTATTTTTTACTTTTGATAGGGTTAAGGTTTTTCTTTTTTGAGACTCCTCGTCTATCGATCCTTTGCCCACACTGTTTGCCATTTCATCTCCAAAAAATCGTTTTGCATTTAATCCACTTTAGTTCACTGTTTAAATCAAAAAAAAAGCTCCAGATATTAATTTTTTCATTCATATTTCGTTTTTTTTTCATCTAGTATTTTGTTCTCCGAGTTAACATTCAGCCTTTCTCACTGTTTATTTGTATATGTCTTTTTCAATATTAGAGTCATTATAATTCAAAAAGCCGTTTCTAGTCTACTTGGGAAAATTACGCTAAACTCTGATCCACTAACTGAAGCGAAAGTTTGTATTTTTTGAAGCTTGCTTGTATTAAAAGAATCCAGTTCCTCATTTGTGTTTATGTTTCTGTTGACTAAATTATCTTGCAATTGTTGCTTTCTTTATTTATATCAACTATGGTTTTTTTGTATTATATTTTAATTAAAAAAATTCTATATTTTTAAACGACTTATAAATAAAATTTTATGACTAAAAGATAACTGTTAATCCATTGTTTCGATTTTACTTGTTTATGCTTATTTAAATAACGTCCAAGAATACTTTAACAAATAGAAATATTGGCAAAAGTTCACTTGGGGGGGGGGGGGGGGGGAAAAAGTTGGGGGTTTTTTAAAAAAAATTTTTTAAAAACCGTTTTTTTTTTGACAATAAAAGGGAT
>SBJP01000648.1:0-12185 GCA_014805705.1 Cucumispora dikerogammari
TAGTATTTACGTTGTATATTTGCACTGAAAGTATTTTATCAAAAAATAATATTTAATTCAACTAAAAAAACGCAATTCTTTTATATAAAGAAAGGCTTTTGGTACTCGCACAGAAAGCTCCGGTTATATTCTTAATATCGTAAAAAACACTATAATTCTAATAAAACGAAAAATATTTTAGAAGAAGTTAAGATATTATATAGAGAATTTAGTTTTTTTACTGTAAACCTGCGTAAACACACATATTAATTTTCGGCCGACTACGGAAGATTGTATATAAAACCTACAAACAACAATCAAATAAAAAACAAGATTTACAAGCATTTAAAGAAGTTGAGCCAGTGTCTTTTGCGCTTTCGCGCGTAATATTGTCTAAAAAAGATGTTATTTTTATTAAAAAAAAGTTCATAATTGTTTTTGCTAACTTAATTTCGGTTGTTTTTGCCTAGTTGTGATTATAGTGATTTTATCTTAATCGAATTTACATTATGATAATACTAGGCAAATAAGAAAGCTGTTATAGGTTGCACTAAAAAGTTGTAACTTTTGAATCGGTTTTGAAATGGTTTAGAAAAACTATAATTTTCAAACAAGTCATTACTGGGGCTTATAACATCAAACGATGGATTTTATATGCCGAGGGTCGGGTGGGAACGCTGAGTGTGTAAGCAGAAGATCTATTTCAGAAATCAATGTTTACTTAATATTTTTTCGATATATATCATATACTTTCTTATAATTAATTATGACATCTTTAATATATATTTCAAACAACACAGCAGAACTATATTTCAGTTCCAATAGCGTTAATTTCTCAACATGTGTTCTATTTGTGCTTCAACAAACCGATTGAGAGACAAAGTGATTTATTTTTGATAAACATTCTGATATATCAAACAATATGAGATTTTAGTTACATAATTTCTATGGAAAAACATTGTCTTTGTGTTAAAAAAAGTATAATATACACTCCGTATCCAATTTGATATATTCTTTTTCTTCACATCACGCAGATTATTATAGTCTTTGTGACGTTTAGGTAGAATAAAACCAAAGTCAACTACTAGAGAACCCTTAGAAGTTGCTTTTGAAATTCTAATAACAACTCAAGATATTAAATTCTTAATAGTACTTGTTAAATATTTTTTGATTCCAAATGATAATAAACCAATGATTTTATGGTAGCTGTTTTGTCACAGAAATACTTATACTTAAAGCAAGGATTGTTTATTTACAAGTATTCTGTCGTTAATTATTAAATAGCAATTTTTTGCAGCTTTTATCTTTTTTTTGGTAAAAATTTGCAACTTTTCGAGAACTCTGGTTATTACTATAGCACAGGAAACGCCAACGAGGCCCCAGGGGCCCAAAAGAAGGCCATTAAAATTTGCTCGGGACCCTAGAAAATTACTCATGGTACGACTTTTAAAGTCGTAAAAGATCGGAAATTTCAATCATTATTTAATTTAACAGTCTTATTGTTTTCTTGGCTCAGGGTTTTTATATAATGAACTATGATAAACACAAATTGTCTATTTTTTAGCAAATATATGTTATATCGACCACAGAAAAAATTATCGGAGTGCCCGTTAGGGATTCTCAGATTTTAATGTTAGCATTCCCTGCTATATCATATAAAACTGAAACGTCTTTTATTTTTTTTTCCACAGCTTTTATATTTAGTGTCGCTTACGAAAAACTTTCTACTGTCAAAAAACGATTAATAATCGCTGTGTTTTTTACATTTCATAATGTTTCGTGGTTGTAATATTTATGAGTTATTTTTTCGCATTTGTTATAAAAAATCATTAATTGGAAAAAAGTCTTTTCCTGACGTTCTTCATAAAACTACAATACTCCACACACTTAATTATAGCTATCAGGACACGTTCGATGTGTGCTATTGTTAAAATATTTCTTTTGTAAAAAGTAGACCGTTTTGTTTTATTATTATTAAAATATACTTGAATTAAAACTATAAGAGTGCCGATATATAACACAGAAGCAGAATAGAGCGCAATTGGTTATGACATAGTTATGTCCGAAAAGTATTTTCTTTTGTTTTTTTCAATATATATTCGCAAACAGCAATAATGTATCAAAATACAACTCTTTAAATCTGAATTTTTTGCGAAAAGACAGTGGTTGAACAAAAAAAATAATACAAACAGACTGGATCTACAGAAACTTCATTAATATACAAAAAAAACTAAATATTTTGTTAAGAACCTACACATCAAACGAAGTAAAAAGAGATTTTGAAAGAATTTTTAAAATAAAAATATGTGAGCGAATAAAACACAGAATCAATGCTTTTATTTACGATCTTGATTATTTGATTTTTTGCTATTTAAACAAATATTTAAAAATCTATTGCTCAAAAATAAACATCGTTCTAAAAAAATTTCTTAACCCGAGCACAAAAAAGAACACAATTCGAAAGAAAAATATAGTCATAAGATAGTAAAGTAACCGTTCGTATTATTATAAAGCTCCTTTCGTTTTAATAAATGACACTTTATAAAAAAATAAGATTAAATATACTAGCTTTCTTTTAATTCGTCAAACAAAAAATTGGTTTATTAGCTTGTCAGTAATAACTAATAAAAAAAAGAAACTACTGATATAAAAAATGTCACTATCGTGGTAATATTTCGTGATCATTGCTTAAAATAAAAAAAAGCTGTAACACTATTTTAATTAACAAGCCAGCCTGCTTCCTTAATTAAAAATCCACTAACATATCGGCTTTGTTGAGTAAAAATTTTATTAATGTTCGGGATCCTTTATTAATAACTTTGTTTTTATAAAAATATACCCATCAAAGAGTCGATAGCAACGTCTACTACATAGCGACTTTAACTAACAATGAGCTAGAAAATTATTTATTATCAAACTGATGATAAAACCAAGTTCACCAAACATCCGAGCATATAAAATTTTTTTTATATTAAAAAAAAAGCAACACGCTGATGCTAATCTTAGCATAAATAAAAACTGTGATGTTAAAGCTTTACTTTGTTTTTATACTTCAATTAAATTAAAAACAGAACGAGTAACTATCTTGATCAAAACGGATTTTCACTTTATTTATAGTATATTACTCTTTTATTTTTTTAGATAACGCGGAGCTTGTTTAAGGAACTCCGCTTCTCCCCTCCCCTCCTCTCCCCTCCCTTCCCCTCGCCCACCCACCCACCCTTCCCACCCACCCCACACATACACTATAATCTCAATTATGAAATAGCTCTATAATTTATTAAGATAAAATTATATAACAATATCTTACACAATATATAGTATTCTTTAAATTTATTATATTAAGCAACCGAACACATGTAACAGTTTCGTTTTTACACACGAAAACGAGCCAGCTAACAAAAATAAAGAAAAGATAAGTCGTTGAGAAAACGACTGAAGGTATCAAACGTTATTTTTTTACAATAACGCAACAGCGAGTATAAAAAACACATTTATCGTTAAGGTTTAATTAAAAAAATTTTTTTGCTAGTCCGAACTCATTTTAGCTTCGGTTAATTAAATTAAAATATAAAAATCTTTAATTAAGATTATAGTGAGGTTATTCTAGACAAGTGCAGATAACGCTTAACAAATGAAAAGCTTCAGATTTTATATTTGTTTAACGTTTTCGCAGCAGTAATAAATAACTTTTACCTTTAAATCTCTATCTCTCATTAATCGACAGGCGTTTTTTAACTTGTCTCAGTCTTGTTTGCCACAATATAAAATGCTCTTCAATAAATACAATAGCTTGATCAACAATAATTTTCGTTTTTAATCGAAAAATATATTACTTCTCTTCAAGACACAATACTGTTTTTTTATTCTTTCACTCATTATACGATTTTTTGCAAGTTAAACAATTAGCTGTTTTTATTGTTTTAGATATAATGTTTGTTTACAGTTATTATCTTTAACATTAAAAAACAAAATATGAGCAACTACAGCCGCTCATGTTTTATATTTGGACCGAACTAGAGTTCTTATAGTAAGCTTCTTTATTTGTTTTTCATATATGTGTGTTGGACTACTTTTACTCTTTTATATATTTTTTGACAAAATTATTTAATGTGCAGCTTTTTAATAAAAAACGCTTTTTTATTTAATTGCTTTCATTTGTGGTTTCAAAAAAAAAACCAGCTATCTCTTTTTTTAAATATAATATATTTATTGCATTTATTTATGAAAATACACAAAAAAAAAGCAGTAGTCATGAGTAAAAAACAAACACAGCCTTCGAAACCACCCGCATATAAAGAAACAATAGCAGACCAAATAAAAAGAATAAAAGAACAAAACTATGGAAAAAGGCAAACCAAAGAACTCGAAAAACAACTCAAAAACCTTGAGCTTCAGCTAAAAAAAGAGCAAGAAAAGAAAAAATTAGAAATTCAAGAAAAACAGCTTCAAAAACTTGAAAGAGAACGAAAACTGGAATTTGAAAAAAAAGTATCTGAAGTACAAAAAGAAGCTGAATTGGAAAAAAAAGAGAACAAACTACTTTGTAGATTTTTTATTGAAGCTCCAATAGAAATTCAAAGAAGTAAAACATTTGTTTGTCCTATGCCAGGTTGTGTAGATTTACATGAATTGATCCTTGAATTAACACTTGAAGATACACTTGAAATGGAGATGGAGAAAGTGAGGACTGGGCCGAAAGTTGATGAAAAGGTTTTTGAAAGTTTTTTGAAAAAATATATTAAAGAAAAGGAGTTGTTTGAGAAAAAAAGAGATGCCGTCAAGAGCGGAATAAATTTATTTACAGCAGATCCTTCGTTATTTAAAGATGATGAAAATGCAGACGATGATAAATATGAAAATTTAAATTATAGTAACGATGAGGAAAAGAGTGGACAAGTAGAAGAAGAATAAACAGTTTTTTTTATGATATTCGTTTTGTTTATATTTGTTTTCTTTGGTATCACAGGTTATTCTTCAATCAAAGATTAATTAAGCAACGATACACTTAAAGGCAAAGAAGAAAAAATTTAATCAAGTAAAATTTAATGACAAACAAGAATTTTATTTAACTTATTAATCTTATAACACTTTAGTCAATCTTTGAACTCAATCATGTCAAGAAAAATAACAAAGAATAATCGGCACTGTCTTTTTATAAAGAAAAGACAGATTAAAAAAACATATATAAGATCCAGGTTGTGTTTTTGCGCTTTACGGCGCATAAATAAACAAGTTTAAATGTTACAGGTTTTTTCGTTGAATGCCTCTAATATTTTTTAGTTCTATTTTTTAAAATTTAAAATTACTTAATAAAAAATATTTAAATAACTTATAGTAGAGAGAATGTTGTATTATTGACATTTTTTTTGTCTCTGTTTAGTTTGTTGTTAATGTTTTTTTTTGAAAAAATCAGAGGTTAAGTTTCTAGTGAGTAAGCTGAAGGTCAATTCTAGTAATCTTTTTAATAAAAACCTTATAATATAAAAACGAAAGAAAAAAATAAAAAAATTTTTTTAAGTCTTTAAAAAAAACAAAGGTTTTTGTCTTTGTATTTTTTAAATAATTAAAGGAAAACAAACGTATGCCGTATAGAAATAATAAACCGACCGTGTGGAAGTATTTTTATATTAAAGTATTAGAATGTTCGACTCGGTATACTATACCTTTTGAGTGAACATTTTTGAAATTTTTGTTAAAAAATACATTTTAATGTATCATATTTTTTGTCTTGAAATATATAAATACTAAGCCAGTTGTTAAAGGCATATACCAAAGAATCAAAATTTTAATTTCATTAACTTAATTTTTTTACAGAGAAGCTTGTTAAGTTGACACATATTGTTAATGCATTAAGAGAAAATTTACACACCCCACTTGTAATAAGATTAATTTAATTGAAGATAATTGATATCTAATATATGTAGGAGGCCTGTTGAATATGGGCCATTTATTCCTAACAAAAATTTTTTTATTAAAAAACATGTCTATTGTTGGGGCTGTTTTTCGTCGCGTTGGGTTAAAAACGCAAGCTATATGTGTTGTTGCTGATTGAATAATTCTGAAAAAACTGTGCAGAAGTTTTTTTTACATATATTTTAAAACATTTATACAATTATCTGTATTAAAAGAGATTGTTGAAATATTATCTACGCTTTTTATAGATAAAGATGCAACTTAAAACTATTAATCTAACACACGAAAAAAAAGTCTTTATTTATTTGTTCTTCGACAGTCTCAAAATCTCGCTGCAACGTTATTCTTTTAACATACTTTTTTCCTTTCTTATCTCTTTCTTTTAATGTAAATTTTTTGTTTGTTTTTTCAAATTAAAGCTGAACGCAGACGTATATCTGATATGTTCAACTTCCACGATTTGAACGAATTCAAAATATAGCCTTAAGATATATATATTTATAGTTCTCTCAATTAACTTTATGAGCGATATAAAAAAAAACCAATAAAGTTTTATAAACGTCGCGTTATATAATTTTTTCTCTATTTTTAAAACTCCAGTATTTTCAGTTGCGAGCAATGAAAAAAAAACCAGTTTGTTTTAAAATTGTCTATTTATGTGAAAAAGTTCTAATAGAAGCTGTAAAGAGTAGAAACACATTGTATTTTATATCAACTATTTAATTATCGATTAAATGAGAGTGTTTTTGATTAGTAGCTTAACTAAAAGCTGGAATAAAATATGCTTTTAAAAGATACGTAGATGTATATTAAGATATAATAGATTAGCATATAAAGGCTCACCTAGGGAAGTGTAAAAAAAGATAGGTCTAATCTTAAACATGTATATTGGAACTGCATTATTAGTTTCACGTAATGTCTAATTCGGCGAAAAATCTGCAAATCTATAAAAAACATGTGTTTTTTATTAAGGAACACGTTTAGTTAAATATTGATGTGTTTTTTTTACACTATACTTTGTTATTTTGCAAGAGATTGTGCACTTGTTGTGTTCAAATGACATTTTTAAATGTAAAGCTTGTTTTTTTTTTAAAGTGTAAATGTGTGTTATTTTCGCGTACCTTGAACTGTTTTTCGATAAATAATGAAACAAAGTATTTATATGATAAAATTGAAAGATTTGAAAGTGTGTATAATGATATGTAAGTTACAGAAATAAATAGAAAAAATAAATAATATACATCTTTATTACAATATAATAATCAACAAAGCCCTCTGCGTCTATCATATTTATCGCATTTATACTATTAAAACAAAATATTTTCTTAACATCTCGATTTGACACTTGTTTTTTTTTATCATAATTCTTTCGAGAAATGAAAAAAAATTACTAAAGATAGAAAAATAATCATGTTAGAGATCACAAACTAAACAGGTATTTTTTAAAAGCTCATATTTTTTATCAAATATTCATTTCTATTCTTAAGGTTTTATATGTCACCAACGGAAAATCAAAATAAAAGAAACTGAACAAAATGCTAATAAAAAAGTCAAAAAAAAACAGCAACTTCACAGATAAACTAACTCGAAATGAGAATGAAGTTTTATTGTTTGTGGAAAAATTAGAATCGAAATTCGATGAACAGATATAAAACATGTATAATTTTTTTTACATGTACATGCGTTAATCGTGCGATTAACGCAACAACAAGTGCCACAGATTATTATTTTAGACTTAATTCTGACAAAGTTTCCTCTAAATAAACGCTTTACGGAATTTTAACAACTTCATATATACTTTCTCGCGGAAGCCAGGTTTTGATGATGTATGTTCTGGTACACACTGTGTTTTTATTAATTATAATATCCCAAACGATATTGAACACTTTGCCTAAAACATATATATGGGCGATGAATACATGCTTAAATCACACACTTGATCAATATATCTTAAACAATAGAGTATAAAATAGAACAATTTATGATGATCAATGGTTTTTAGTTTTCCTTTTAAAAAGAGCAACAAAAATTGCGAGCTGTTAAAAGACGAAGTTTACAACAGGGAGTAGTGTATCCAAAACCCAAGATAAGAAAAATAAACGTTTTCTCAATGTTTCCACCCTTAATCGTATATATATAGATTTTTATACTCTGTTAAAATAAAATAAGTGCGCTACTGAAAGTTTTTTTAAGTAGAAAACAGAATTTATTGTATTACAGTTTGCTCGCGTAGCATTGAAAATTTTTTTATTGCTGTTGCCAATATATCTTTAAAGTATTGTTACATGTCAAGCCAACCCCCACCCCCTTTCTTCTTAAAGAATTAACTGTATAAAATAAAATAAAAAAAAGACCTCTATCGGGGTATCGAGCAGCCGTGCTATATATTACTACTATATATGATACAACCTTGGCTACGTGACTATAGTGTTACTAAATATATTTTACAAATAATGAAACGATTGGAAACGAAACGAACGGAACGGAACGGAACGAAACGAAACGAAACGAAACGAAACGAACAAGCGCAAAAAACGAACGAAACGAAACGAAAAATGAAAACGAACAAAACAAAAAAAAATATTAGTAAAATTATAATAAAATTATAGTGCGGAAGGGGATAAGGTTTTTGGCAAAGAAGAGGGTGTTTGGCGTATGACAATAATTATATCAATTCATATTCTGAGACAATATTACTTCTATCTTTCCATAGCTTAATAAGTGGTAATGTTAATTTTTCTGATGAACGTAGAATTAGATACAGGATAAGAATATTTATATTTAGACTAAATGCTGAAAATTAAAAGTCTTATTCTATATTTTTATTTTTTTTGCAAAAATGCTCTATATTTTATATTTATCAAAAAAAAGTTTTATATTTTATATTTATCAAAAAAAAATTCTATATTTTATATTTATCAAAAAAAAGTTTTATATTTTATATTTATTTAAAACAAGATTTAGTTTTTATATTTATTAAAATAAAGTTCTGGTTTTATATTTATTTAAAAAAAACTTTTAGATTTTATATTTATCAAAAAAAATTATATTGTTTATGTTATCTTTTTTTTGAAATAGCGCGCGTTCTGGTTAGTTTATAGTTTGTTCCCTTCTTTGTAATATGAAGGAATTCTCTACAACAACTCTAATCATGCAATGGGCAAATATCCGAGTTTATTCTCAAGATTTACGACTAAAAACATAATAATATAAACCTTGGTCTATAAAATCTACCCTTTTCATATATTTATTGTGATCATCTGCTACTGTTAGCTTATATATTTGATTTTTGTCTTTATCGTATTTAGAGAGAATGTCGGGATATTAAAAGAGAAGACTTCTTTTTCACGACTTTTTTGCTATGCCATAAAACAAACATAGTATGTTTTTTTAGATAAAGTTTAGTATATGTTTTTGCCAGTTTTTTGAAGGTTTTTAAAGATCTTTGCTTCTCCTGAATGCAGCGTAATGAAATACTATATATAGCTTTATAAAAAATATTCAGACAGAAAAATGCCAGAATATAATTTATAAACTTATAAAACTTGCCAAAATATAATGTAATTTTTTGAAAGTTTACTAATTATACTTAATATTGTCTATTTTTAAAAGCATGTTTGCGACGATCAACAATATGCAGTCTTAGGTCTGTTTATATTGTACATTTTTATACTTTTATTATAAAATTTTATTGAATTATAAGTAGAGTTTCTCAGCCCTTCTCTATAAAGCATTATATTTTCACAAATTTTTAGGTTTATTTGAAGGGTAGTAAAGTTTTTATAGATTTTTATTTAAAAGATTAATAACATTTGAAGATTTCTGTTTTTTTATAGATTTTGCGAATAATAAATCAAAAACAATATTTATTTCCATAAGTCGATTATCTATCATTAATTTGGTGTTGTTTAATTATAAGTGTATCTAGGGTTCTTGTTTCATAAAAACTTTACGTTCTTTATTTGTACAATGCTTAATGAGAGAATTACAGCCGAATAAAAACTGTTTTCTCAAATTGAAATCGTTTTTTTTGTTTGCTCTATCAAAACTTTTTCGTGTGATATTTTGATACGTGTGTTTATTTATATCCTAAATTTAAAAAAACAGTTGAAAAAAATATTCAAAGACAACAGTGATGCTTTAATGTTTACTGTGCACCTGTTTTTTTTAAAAGGTTAAATACGTTTTTTTCAAAATTTCCAGCCTCTCGTTCAGCGTCAAGTACATCTTCACTTTCTGATTAAACAAAATTAATAAATGAAATCTGTTTTCGTTTTCTCCCAATTATACTTTCAACTTCCAACGGAAAATTTTTTTTGAGATTTTTTTTGTGCAAATTTGCACAGTTCTATATTTTTTTGTTAAGTTTTGCACACTTTCATGTTTATTTTATATATTTCTTTAGATTTACACGTTTTTTTTGTTTCAAGTTCGATCAAAAATTATTCTTTAAGAGTATAAAAAACTGTTTGTGTTTGTGCAAGCAATGACATTATTTATGAACAATTTTTCGTATCTAACGGTTCTCTTATTAAAAACTAAACTCTTATCTTGTATGTTTTTTTTGTTAAACGCTTTTTTTGTTGATTTCTTAAAGTTTCTTTTCTATGGTCTGAAATCTGATAGCACTGTTTACTTAGAATAAAATATGAAATAGTAAATTTATAACTTGATAATATAAGTAAAAAAACTTGCCGACAAAAAACATAACTAAAATCTTTTTATTTATTTTCTTTGCTTTTTTTCATGAGAAGAAAATCAAATTTATATAATGCTTTTATATAAATTGAATGACAAGCCAAATATATTTCACACACATTTCCCATTTACTGTGTGATATAACGTTTTATTTTGTCTCTCAGTATGGTTTTATTGTAGTGTCTTATAATGAATGCGCGTTGTTTTAGTGCTTTTGAGTATATGTACGCATAGTTTTTCTCTGGAAAAAAATAATCGATATATTTGAAATATTTTTGACGTATTCTTTCGCCGTTACACACTTCACCCGATTTTGTTTTTGGGCATTTACACGGGGGCTTGCAATTAACATTCGGAATATTATTATAATCACCATATTTTTTAATCATTCTCACCAAAAACATAAATCTCAAGTCTGATTCAGGGTTTTTGACTTTGCTGAACTCTTTCATAACATCGAGAGAAAGTATAGCACGAAAATAACTTACATAGTCAATATTTTCAGGCAAATTTACATCTATAATAACAGCGGTTTCGACGTTTTTGGCAATAAACGACTGAAACTTTGAACCATTACACCGTCTCCACAATTCAATTGTATTATAAAAAAGCTCCATATCGTATCCGTAATATAATATATTCCGTATGTTCTGAATAATCAAGCCCATTTGATCACCGACAATTTTTTCCAAACGTAGAACAAAGTATTCAAACGTTGGATATTCAGTTAATTCAATTGTTTTAACATCCAATTTTCGTTTTGTGTAAAAGATTTCTCTGTAAAAGTCAAGATTTCTTTTGATATTCGATATATCTTTTTTTCTTATATAAGTCAACTCGTGTATCATATAATTGATTTTACTCGAAAATTTATCGTAAAAAGATATTAAGTGATCAAAAAACAGGTCATGAAGCGTTTTTTTTAACAGATATGGATCCGTCACGGCTTCTGAATAGTTTTCTGTTAGAATCTCTTGTTCTCTGTTTCTGATAATATCTATATTAAATTGCTTGTAGATGCGTATTAATTCAATAAAGCTGTTTTCAAACTGTATTTTCATCTGTTTAATCTCTTTAGTAATCAAAACAAGCGGGCTGTATAACGAGAGAACCGTGTTTGTAATTTTCGATTGTCGTTTGTATTCTGTAGTATTCAAAATTTTTAGAAATATGAATAACATGGTCGTTTTTTATTTCTTGTAAGCAAAAATATTATATTACTTTCTAAAATGAGCTAACCCGTCGTTCTTTAATATATGCTTATATCTAAAATCTATGTACATTAAAATAGTAACAGAGTATATAGAAGAGCGACATATATTTCCTGCATTTTTAAGCATTTGTCTATAGTCAAAAACAATGACATTTTAAAAATTTTCATTATGTTTTGAAATTAAAAAATGTTTTTTATTATAATCTCGTTTAGATAATCTGTGTAAAAATTTTATATAACTTTTTTTCTATAGTAATTTTATAAATATTTTTTTAAATTTTTATAAAGAACATTTTTTATCAAAAAATTAAACAATAGTATAATAAAATCTATTTTTGATTAAATACCGACGAAACATTTCTACAGTAAGTTTGTTTTT
>SBJP01000649.1:0-12184 GCA_014805705.1 Cucumispora dikerogammari
TAATCTGTCATAACAATTGATTTTCAAAAATTGTTTTTAATGATTTGTTAATAGTTTTTTTTAGATTTTTTTGTCTATTTAATTACGTACAAACGTTATATCACCATCTTGTTAGTCTCGTTATAGCAAAAGTACAAACAAGAAAGCTGAGCGGCTTTTTACCCCAAATGAAAAAACGATTACAAGCGAACAAATTACGAACGAAACAACAAACAAACGAAACCAAACTAACTACTTGATCAATTAACTAACTAGCTAACTAACAAATGAATGAATGAATAAAGAAAAGAAAAAAAAGAATAAATAATTGAAACAAAAGAATTAACGAAAGAATCAGACTTATATTTAATCAGAAAAAAAACTGTCTTTAAGAAATAAAAAAATCAACAACTTCTGTTTAAGTTTTTAAAATGAGTATGCATTTAACTTTCTAATTTTTTTAACCTTTTAAAAATTATATTTCGCTTTTTCTTTTTTCTCAAAAATTTCAAGCGAGGCAAAAAAACCGAAGATTCTTTAAGGCAGAAAAAGCGAACGTTTTTTTGTCTGTTTTATTATGTAAAAGCAATATATCGCTATCTTATTAGTCACGTTATAGCCGAAGTACAAAAAAGTTGCTTTTTTAGCATTCTGATAAAAAAACTTTTAGGGCCGCTTTTTTTTACAAATATAAAAACAAAATGGCCATTGAAATTAATATAACGACTTTTTAATGTATAAGGAAAAGTTAATTTTGTTTTTTTTCAACATATTATAGCCCTTGGGAAGTTGAAACTTAAAAAATTAATCGCTATTTATTTAATCAACCGAATTGACCATGTTTCACTATAGTATTAGAGAGCATATCAATAATCACGAATTACGCATAAGGATTGAATCGAGCATTTACAATGCATGATTTGTTGTGAATTTATAAAACGTTTTTGATGAAAAAAAAGCAGTGCAAGATGAATAGATTAGTGATTTTAAAAAGAATGAAATTTGAAACAAAAGTTCAATAAGGCGTGAATAAGCATAAACGATTAGTTTAACGCAATAACTATTCATTTTATATATAAAGAAAAAGTTTTTCTTGCAGTTCATAAGATTAATAAAAGTTTTTTTTATTTTAGCTGTTTTATATTACAACGAGTCGTCTCTTTTTGATTTCGAAAAGCCCGCGTCAACGCGCTGTGCGGCGCCCTATCATTAAGTCTTTTATATTGTCTCTTTGCGTAAAAGTTAATCAAAAAAAATACACTTTATTTTAATTAAAAAAAAGATTAACTAGCTATATATTCGATTTTAAACCAACAAGCATAGAAAAAAAACTATAAAATATTAGTTTAATAGGCTTGTTTCTGTTAATATGTGCTTGTTTCACAATGAATATTGATGCTTGCATTGTATATTACTCTATTATAATTCTAATTAAAACAAGTTTTAGTATAATTTTACTGAAGAAAAACAGATTTAAAGACAACTAAACAAAAGCTTCGTTTTGATTATTATAAAGTGAATATATCATACTGTCTTTCTCACTGATGCGGTTAAAGCGCAAAAACTTCGTCTGAACACTTTTTTTTGATTTTACAATTATTCTCTCTTTTATTAAAATCGTCTACGTAAATGTTTTATTCATTTTTTCATGAACTACCAAAACCAATATGTATGTTTTCGCTTCTAACCACTAAATATTTAAAAATTTACTATATAATATTTTAACTTCTATTTTAATAAAATTTGATTATTTAAGATTATAGTAGACTTTGCACAGTTAAGGTCATAGTATAAAGTGCTTAATTAATATCTTATGAAACGTAAACCAGACAAATACTCGAATATTTACACAGACATTCTGATTTAATTGGAATTTTGATCAAAAGAATGAAAATGTTATAGTTTCATGTGTTTATTTCCCCCAATGGACAGGACAAGGTTTGATTAATTACTATTGCTTACCAAAGAACTTTTCTTAGAATTGTTGATTAATTAAGCAACGAATTATTTCTCTACAACTTTTTTTTTTAAAGGAGTGAAGTCGTTGCAAAAACCGAAATATTAACTTATAATTAATTATCAGAAGTCTGAGACTTGAATTGTAAATTTTGATTATATGAGCTTTTCATATTAATCAGCTATTATGATTATTCATAAGTATAAATAAAACTATTTCAACACAGACTTATAATTATTTATTTCAATTCGTAGCTTTTTAATAAGTCTCTTTATGTTTATTGATTATCTTATAGCATGAGAATAATAACAATACAAAAAAACAATTAAACCACTTTTTTAAAGGTTTTAATTTTTGACATTTAAGAATTTTAAGCCAAAAAAAAGTTTTTATATTTTCGCAAAAAAAAATTGTATATTAAAAAACTTTTTTGCGAAAAAAAACAAATAACGAGAATCTAAATGATAAAACAATAAGAAAAAATTGATAGCTAAACCACACGTTTTCAAAATCAATTTGATATATAGTTCAAAAAAAAAACATACTGATGTACAGGAGAAACATAAAACATCTTATATTTAAAAAAAAGTTTGGTTTTACTGTTTTTTATAAACGAATATGAACAACTATTATAAGCTTTGTATACAGGTTTTTTTAAATAGTAAATTCTTTTTTTCAAATATTAAATCATTATATCAAAATGTTAAATTCTAATTTTAAAACATTGCTTCTCTATTTAAAATATTAAATCTTTTTTCATAAAAATAAAATCTTTTTTTAAAATATTATCTTTTTTTTCAAAATATTATATTCTGCTTTCAAAACATCGATTCCGTACTTAGAAGAATAAAATCTTTAACTAAAAGATTAAATCTGTATAACTAAAAGCAAAAAAAACAAAGGTGAAAAATATACACACCCCATAACTTTTATTTGATGTAACATGACAGTAAAAAATTACCTAACCACACTAATAAGAAAAATACAGCGTTTTTTAAAGTATCGATTTCTCCATTCTAAATGTTGAATTTTAATTTAAAATATTAAAATCGAAACTAACAACATCTATACTATATGTTTACGTTGCAAAAATAGAGTTTTAAGCCTTGTTTAATTAATTTTTTTTGTCTCTACAAGCTTTTGCATTAAAAACCTGCATATGCTTATAAAAAACAGTGCAATAGCTGGACAAAAACTTCACGTAAATATTGTTGATTGCATTCATAAAATCGGAGATTTTTGGGAACTCTTGGTTCTTATCAATTATTTTCACATGAAAAACAGTTTCTTTTATAGGATAATCTGGGAACTGTAAGACAGAATAAAGATTAAGTTATGCTCGGACGACTCAATAATAGATCATACAGAGACAACCTTATACATGAACAGATGTCTATTATCAAAATCATGTTTTTAGATTACTATTAAAAATTTTAATAGAAGTTCCTCAATGAATGGTAGAAAATACACGCTATTGTACGCATGTGGCAGGTTTTAAAAATGCAGCACTCTATCTCTTGTGATGGCCTATAAGACAGAATAGTTTTTAGATTGTATGAATCTGTATGTTTTTTTTATGAGAGAATCACTCTAGACTTCGACCGCAATAACGCCTCATGCTGAAGTGATCCCATTTCATATAAGAAAACCATCTTTTCGACATTCATCATCACGAACTGGAAGACATTTGATTTATCTTATCGATATTCAGACCGCGTTTCTCGCTTTCAGTATCAAACAGACCTTTTTGAATGTATACGAAAAATTGTCGATAAGTCTGAAAATCGAAGAGGTAAAAGTGGTTATTTCTAATTCTGTTTGAATAGATTTATTAGTGCGGATAGAGTTACTGAAACATCTTCGTCTACTTTTTCACGAATTAACGATTATACACGCCTATCTAAATGATTTCTTCAATACTGGGATTTTCTGACGCTTCTGTTTTGCTTGTAAAGCGATAGGATCTTACGACAGAACTTACTGTTTTATATTTCAAATCTAACTCAATAGATATTTGATATATTGATTTGCCGGAATCGTATTTCGAACAAATTGTTTTTTTATAGGCTTGATTAAAAGATTTCTTAAAGTCACGATACATTAAATAAAATATTTGAAAATCTATATTTTTCAATTTCGTTTTTTGATTTTAGATATGGATTTTATTTTTTAAGTTAAGGATTTTGTTTTTTTTCTATTAGTAATTTAATATTTTGAAAAGAAGATTTAATATTTTGAAAAGATAAATTTAATATTTTGAAAAAAAGAATTTAGCATTTTTGAAAAGGGAATTTAATATTTTATAAGCCTTGTAATATAAGACCGTGTTTTTTTCAGATTAAAGACTATGTTTTTTAATTAATCACTCAATTGTCGTTAACTCGCACGTTAAGTATTCAAGAAGCCTGAAATTTTTTCTTGTATTCGGATCCTGTAATTAAATTATAAAAAACGAACAGTTACATAATTAACACTTAATAGTTAAACTACAAAGCGTTTTTTATTCATTCACTTTGAGTATGTAGACACAGTGTTTTTATCTAATATAATCAATATTATACTTTGATACATAATGTGTAGTTTTTCTCTACTATCGGCGAACAAGATTCGAGGTTTGCCGAACCATATAACAGCTTTTTCGTTAAAGTTTGAGAAAAAAAAAGTCGGCCTTTGATGCATAGAACCACTTGAAAAAAAAACTTTTTTTTGTTTAAAAAGAATTAGCGTTATTAGAATAGAAAAAAGCGACCGCGAGACAGAAAAGAGTTTCATAAAAATATTAATTAGCAAAATTAGATTCGTTGGGGTCATTCCATAACTAAAATAGAATGTCTATTGGAAAAATGCCTGTTTTCGATTATGATTTTAAGTTTTTGTTTTTTTTCGTGGTTTATTGTATTATTTTTAAACTTTATAATAAAGTTCACCCGAGTAGTGTGAGAATTTTTTGTGTTTCCATTGAAGCATGTCGATGTTTAGACCCGTGTTTGAGCGGGATGGGAGGGGGGTACAATCCCGTTTAGACTATCAACCCAAGCTTCTAAATTGTAGGTTGTACGATCAAAAGAGATTTGTATTTGATAAGATACACTTCAGCATAAAAAATTATAGATATAAATGTTTCGTTGTCGCTTAAATAAGTGTAAATAAAGCATTTGATGAAAAAATCTAAATTGTCGAAATCTTAGTGTATAAATAATGTGGGCGTAGGCTCCGTCTTTTATTTTGGCTAGGAAACAGAATCAGTTTAAAAACATACGAAATGTTTTATCAATAAAGGTGTCTTATAGTTACATTTTGGTCAAGCTGTGATATTTTATTTTGCGCCAGATACTTAGTTCGTAATGAAACTTGTAAACAAAAGTCTAGTTGAAAATGTTAGTCTTTACAAAAGCGTGCTTTATGACTATTTCGAAATTGATTATGGGGTTAAAATGCTGAGTTGTAAAAGGATGCGAAGAATCGCTGACTTTAGTGTAAGGTGCTTCAGTTTATCTGACATAATAATAAAACTAAGAAGTTTTAGGCGACCGAGGGCGTCGCTGTGTGTGTTACAAGCTGTAAAGCCTAAAGTAACAGAGTCGAATGTGCTGTTGGCAACCTATATTGAGACATTTAGATATATTTCAAAAAGTCTACATTGAAAAAGATGATTATTCTGGTAAGGCATAGAAACCCAGAAACAAATTGAAGAAATTCTTATTATCTATGTTATGCATAGATCTTAGGAATTCATTGTTTATATTTGCGTGCCTGTTAAGAAACTTTTTTTTTCTGTAGAATAAGTCTCCGACGCTTTTAGAGAAAGGAAAGATCTCAAGAGGATCGAAGTCTAGTTTTTTAGTTTCAGTTCTGCTTAAATCAGTGAATCTTGGAGCGGATTCTTCGACTTTAATTTTATGTAATTAAGAGCTGTATTTTTTCCAATTTAAAAAGTGCGGGGACTACAATTGTGTGTTTAGAGAGGATCGTAGAATTTTTTAAGTATAGAAGGAGATACCCTTTCTAAATATCTTTGAAAATCGTCACAAGTGTTTTGCTATTAATTTTTTTTATCTATGGCATAGAGTTAGTCGATGTGACCCGGAGATATTTTAAACGTTTTTTCTTGTAAATTTGCTGTTTTTGTTTAATTTAACTTGTTTTTGTTTTATGTGCCAAAAAATAATCTTCGCTGAGTTTCAGCAAAAAAAAAAACAGTCGTTCAACTCGGAGAAAGAGCGTTTTTTGGCGTCGCAGCGAAAAAACAAAATATCTGCGGTTTTTATTAATTAACTCTAAATATATGGATTCTATGCTTTATTTAATATAACCATTATTCTATTTTGATTTCTATTACACCATGTCAAAAAAAGCCATCTGTTTTTTCGACTTATAGCTCTAAATAAGGTGTTAGAAAAATTAAAATTTGAATATTAATGAAAATTAGTTTCATATTGTTTGACAGGACTTTTTTTTTATTGCGTCTATCTAATATTTAAGTTACGTGCGATAAAAAAAACGAAAAAAATGAGTCACTTAATCTTTAAGAAAACTAGTATTTTAAAACAAAGTATTTTATGTATTTTTTTATTTTTTTCTTCGAATTTTTTTTTAGTTTTTTTTCGAAATAAATCGACTTGAGTGGTCTAAAAATAATATAAAATATCATTAAAAACAGAATGTCATTAATGAATAATTTTGATTAATAGAGCAAGATACTTAATTTAGCAACGATAAAGATTAGATAAAAAAGCTGAAGCTGTACTTTCTGTAGAAACCGATAGTTTTAGCTTTTCATCATTGAGATGATGAATGGACTTACGTTTGTTTAAAGTGGGAATATGATAAACAAAAAAAATCAGTTAGAAGTGATATAAAAATGTTTTCTTTTAAGATTATAATGATTATGTAAGAGTGAAGCTGCAGGGCATAATAAAGAGAATTAAACATGAATACGATGTAGAACGAAAAGTCATAAACACCGTCATATCTTTTATTTGAAGAGTTTTTGTCTTTCGAAAAATTAAAAATACTAAGAAAATAGGGGAGGCCGTGGAGTAAATGGAACATCTTTAAGCAAGAAATAAGATAACAAAGAACGAGTTGTAAAAGCATTATGTTTGTGGGCAACATTGTAGAGAAACGAAAATTTTTTTTGTCGATCAAATTTTAATTAAAGCTTTGATAAATCTTGACAATATGCTGAGCCAATATATAGAATTAGACACTCTCATAATGACAGACCTTTAAAAAAAGCTTTTTTTTCTTCGATAAGAATGGTTTTTAAAAAAGAATAAATCATTCAAAGATGTTTGTAGACCTAAATGATTAATGATACAGACAAACGATAGAAAGCCAATGACTTAGACAAAAAACATGTTAAATCGAAGAGTAAGAATATCAAAAGTCGATGTAATTTTACATTGAGAAGTATAAATTTTTTGAAAATAAAAAAACGTTTTTGAGAATTCATTGCACTAAAGTGCACTTTATCATCATTTAAAAAATGTTTTTAGTCTAAAAATTTTTATTTTTAATATAAATTGGTCCCTCAGCCTTTCAAGTCGATTTATCTCATTTTTTCTAATTTTTTTATATGTTTTTTTAATTCTTTTTCGTCTGTTTTTCAGAATTTATCAATTATTTCTTATAATTACTATATGTCGTTTTTTTGAAACTTTTTTTAAAATTAAGACAGTAAAAAAACTTTTTTATTTAATTATAGAGCTATGTAGAAATAAAGTATAAAAAAACACAGAAACCGTTGATCACACTGAAAAACAAAAATATATCTCTCAAAATGTATTTCTTAATTCTTTTCTTGTTTTTAAATTCTTAAAAAAATATTTTGATAGATCGAAGTTTTATTATTTTATATTACATCGCCACGGGTTTCTACTTTGGCTTAATCTCTTAACCAAAAAAAACACTTTTTAGTATAGTCTTCTAAATACAGATAGTCTTTATGAACCTTTTCTAATGCACAAAAAATCTAGTTATATTTTATGAATTATTTATAGCCAGCATGATACGCAGTTTTTTTTGTTTCTCTAGATCCTGAAACTTTTTAAGCAAGTTTATTTGATAAATACGAAACATAATATAACTAAATCATAGAATTACTTACGTGCTTAGACTCCACTATTGTGTCTCTTATGATTTACTTTGAGTACCTTTTCCAATGCCTTTTACTAAGAGACATTTTGACTCTTCTATCCCACAAACAATTTATTCAGGTTTTTTTAAGTCTGCGGCCTTCCCACCCTCAGTTTTATATTTCAGTTACTTCAAGAGAAACTTTACCGACTGAGTTTTTGCTATAAAAACAAAAAATTCGACATAACTGTCAAACGGTACTAAAGAACATAACGAAGACCTTACAACAGCGGAAGCTCAAAAAGATAAAAATATGACTTAAAGCTGCTCGACAAACACCAAAACTTCACCACACTTTTCTATAGAGTACACTCACTCAATTATCTATAAGAGGCTGAGTCTAAGCGTTTAATAACTCTATGAGATTAAAAACAGATACTAATCAACAAAATAATATCTTTGCAGAAATCTTGAACAATTTTCTTTCTTGTTTACACGCTGTTAAACAATTTTTGTATAATAAATTCGAAAAATGCTCTTAAATCATCACGAATCAAAATAAGAAAACCCCTGTTTTTTTTCTGATGTTTAAAACACTTTGCTTGTTTTGATTCATTGCAACTTAAAAAATATTAACAAGCAATACACGATAGAGTCATTATGCAAAAAGTAAGAAACAAACATTTAGACGAAAAAAAATTTTATTGAGCTGACATTTCAGAATTCGAAGAAAGGTCTTCAGAAACGAAGTTTTCTTTTCATCGGACTATGAGTTTACAATAAAAGCTTTCGAAGCGCTTTTTTAAACAGAAATTGCATATGTAATTGGATCTGTGTATTGGCGTAAACACTGCATTTTTACAATTTTTTTTGGCGACATTTTTACTGGATAGTCTCGTTTATATAACGAGTCGCCAGCATGATAGTTAATATATGATATTCACACGCACACTCTGTGCCCGTTGTGTGTATTTTGATCGTATTTGTGTTTATGTAGTATACATAAGAATTATTTAAGGACAATTGAAAAGCGTATCAGATGAGTTTTGTAACTCAGCGAACATATTTTCTCTTAATATATCTATATTATTCATTAATTGTCGTATGGTTTACAACACGAATGTACTGTTATATCTCGCAAATGCGACAGATCAGAATTTTTTTTCTGTGCGTCTTATATGAGACTCGACCGTATCATCTATATAGATATGAGGAGCGGTGTGTGTTTTCTTCTTTTTTTATATCTTTTGTTAAATGCTTTATTAAAAAAGTTTAACATAATTACAGCCTTTTTTTAAACCTTGTTTTCTTTCCATATAAAAATAGTAACACTTTTTTTCCACAGGCGTATAAAAAAAACATGTAGTTTGGCTGTTGTTCTCAAGCGATTAAGACTGGGCGGATTGACCCGCCTATTTTAGTTTTTTTTGAATACCTGAATATTTACTTTATAAAGAACTCTTAATTAAAACAAAACTTGTGTGAAATCTATAAATTAATAGTTTATACCACTTTGATTTCTGATTTTCCAGTAAAAAGTTAATCGTTTCATTTATCTTAAAAGATTAAGAACTTATTTCAACTGCAAAATATAACCCGCCGTGAACTCACGCAGCATATATACTTCTCGAACCTGTTTATTCGATTTTATTGAGAAAAATACATTCGAGTCAAGGTTGCTTTAGAAAGACAACAAGTCTTCCGCGATTTTAAGATTTTCAGCGAGAAAACGCTTTCTTGAAAAGTACTTATTTAAAAAGACAATGTTTTTCACTGTGTTTTATATTCGACTAATCTCATTATAAAAAATCAAAGAAATACATGTTATATATCTGTTGATAAATGTAAATCTATCAATAGACACAGCATAGAATGTTACGTTGCAATATATAAAAAAATTTTATTTTAACGGCTCTTGTAAACAATCAAAGACTTAATACTCTCACATATAGAATTACCTAAGTATTTTCAGATCGCGTTTGTATCGACGCTCTGGCTGTAATACGCATCTTTTCGTTTAATGGTTTAATTTGTTTTAATTTTAAAATACTCAACTGTGTTCTTTCTCATTAAAACTCTGAAGCACTCAAATGATGTTCTGAATTTTTGGTTTTGTTATAAATCAAGCATAATAAAAAAGACTTTTTTTTAACGCGTTTGATTTTTTGCTCCAATTGTTTTTGTCTTGCAAAAGTATTTTTTTCGCATTGATGAATATATCTTGAGAGTTTGAACAATCGCTATTGTAAGTATGAAACTGACGCCTAAATCTGAGAGTGCTTTTTTTCTTTCGTATTTGGTCGAATTAAATTTGTACTTGCGTTATCGGATGATAAAGTGGCATTTTTATGCTTCTGGAAAAGACTGCATAGTTAATTTAAAAACGCTGAACTGTTTATGCGACTTCCGATTTATAACATTAATTAAAAAACAGTTATGTTTAGTCAAAAAAAAGCATATAAATTTCTAACTGAATATTGTGAATGCCAACTTCGTCCTTGATTAATAACGTGAATATTGAATCTAAAAAACCACATCAGTGAATTCAGCATTTTGTTTATACTGCGATATGAAGCAACTTATGTGAATTTCATTTGTCGTACTTAGATATTTTCGAGATCTCTACTACTAGATTTTCACTTTTTGAGAGTTTTAAATTCAAACGTTAATGCGCAAAACACAAAAAATTTTAGATGGATATTTATACACTTTGTTTTTTTCTGCCGTTGATTTTATATTCAGTATTTAAGTGTACTAATCTTGTCTCAAAGGCGTCCTAAAACAAAAAGAATTAATATAGTCATACCTGATAATAAACTCAAAAAAAAAATTTAAACATATGCAAAATAAAGAGTTTTCTATAAAAGATTAATGTTTTTGTGTAAGCGTAATAATATAGTTTCAAGTTGAATTCGTGAGTTTGAGCTAAAATAAGCCAGCTTCTGTTACAGCCTAAAAACATTCTTTATTAACCAATCACTCGTTGAAGATATAAAGAACTTTTTCTGGGTCGTTATATAAATAAATATGATTCTGAGTTTCGCAAACCAATATGTTTTACACTCTATTCGGGATATTTATTGTCATTCCAATAAATGTTAAAAGGATTATTTCTTTTCATTACGGAAATCGCATTTTTTGTTATTATTGTTGTCAAATAAAATATATTCGGTGTCAGCACACCTATTCCGTTCATTACACCCCTCTTCTTAAAGTTAATTTACGAAAGCTGCACTTAAATTCAATTAATTATTTCACTGTTTGGCTGTTTTTTTTATTTTTGATTAAAAAAAATCAAAAGTCTTCTTAAAAAAAATCAGAGTGCAAAAAATAGAAAAAAAAATGAAGAACAAAAAAAAAATAATGCAAACTTGTATCTTTTAAGTTACTGTAGAAACGAAAACGAAAAAGCCGCCTCAAGTCTTCGCGTCAGTTTTTTATATATCGAATTGAGCAAGGTTTTCTCAAACTAGCTGGTTATCTAGTAAGAGTTTCAAGATGTGCTTTATACATACGATTTTATCCTAAATCAAAATTTTCTACGTCTATAGAGCATACTTACCTTGATTTTATGTTTATGTTTCCTGTCATATATGAAACTTGTTTCAATTCAACATTTTTTGAATCTGTCATATATGACACATTTGACCATTTAATGATTTTTGAATGTGTCATATATGACACATTCGCTTAGTTCAACGATTTTCGAATGTGTCATATATGACACATTCGACTTATTCAAAGATTTTTGAATGTATCGTATATGACACATTCGCTTAATTCAAAGATTTTTGAATGTGTCATATATGACACATTCGCAGTGAAATGGTTAAGTATAAAAGCTATTTATATTTAATCAAATACGTAGATACATAAACAGATTATATGTGTTTTGTAAACTAAAAAAAAGCAGAACACGAACTATTTTGCGAATACTTGTCAATGTTTCATTATATATCTCGACATGTTCGATTATTAGTTCGTTTTCGTTTCGTTAGTTGTTTTTTTAATTAAGTTTAATGAATTTTTTCTTAATTGGTTTTAAGTAAAAGGGACGGGGGGGGGGGGGGGGGGGGGTATAAAACCTCGTTTGTTGGTTTTTTGAAAAAATATTTGTTTTTTTAAAAAGGTTTTTGTAAAAAAAAAAAACGCAAAACCCGCTTCAATTTA
>SBJP01000650.1:0-12161 GCA_014805705.1 Cucumispora dikerogammari
TGGCAATAGAAATGAATTTCCTGATATATTTTGGCGTAACTTAAAGCTTTCAACGTTCAGACAAGCACTGTTTTTATTAATGCAGTCATTAAGATTGTCCGAAGTTATCAGCTCGGCTGCAGAAAAATTGCCTCGAGAAACAGTACCATCTCTGTTTTGTAAACAGTTTTGTACGTGTTCGAACATTTTGAATAGTGTGAGCACTCGCATTCTTAATATTACCATGGGTCCACTTAGTATTTATTTCTAATTTTTTTGAAAAATAATATTTATAACTAAATAGAGTATTTTGTTTAAATATTTTATTTTATTGCCGATATTATCGTGAAATCTACAACGAGTGCGATTCCAGACAATATAACTGAGTAATGAGATAAGTGTCTTAAGAATAAACTGTCTACGATTATTCAACATTAGAAACAGCACAGCAAAACTCATGAACTTTTCTACTCTAACAACACTACCATACAGACGATATATTTGACGATGACACAATCGCATATAAATAGGGGTTTTATTACGACACGTCAAATATATATATAACTACTTTTGAATAAAGACTATGGCGTTTTTAAACGCCCGTTTTAACAAACATAATAACAAGCAAATTTTATGCTACGTCAGATATAAATTCTTTTTGTAAAAATATAAATTCTATTATTTCAAAATATAAATTTGTTTATCTCGAAATGTAAATTCTTTGTGTTTTTTATTTAGTTATTTATCATCGTCGATTTCTTTTTTATTTTGGAGTTATTCAAAAATGTTTTTTACTTTATACAGAAATATAAAATCTTTTATTAAATAATACTAGACACAGAAGGCTTAATAAAGTAGAGATTCTTATATAATATAGTTAGATAGCGTTTTTGAATAATATAATTAGCATCGTTAATAAGTTGATATTTTGCACATTTTAACTGAACTATGTTATTGAATAGGAAAAACTAAAAAATGTCAAAAAAAATACACTTAATTAAAATCACACAAAATATACAATTAATCAAAATATCACAAAAAACAATTTAAATCAAAAAACCCTTCAAAAAACAATTTTTGGTATATAACATCTAGCATAAAGACATAATTTTGTACCGTTTTCGAAAACAGTTACTTAGTGTTCTTGACTAAAGCTAGAATTATACAGTTTACTTATATCGCCACAATAAACTTTCTTAATGAAAATTTATTATAATTCAATAAAGCAAAAACATTTAAGTAAAAAAGAAACAAAAAATAATCAACATTTTTTTTTATTAACTTTTTAGAATATATAAACGTTGGTTTTGTTTATCTCTGTTTTTCGTTGAGCGAAAAAGCCCATCTGGTTATTTTGGGTATTTTTTCAAAAAGTGTTTTTTATTAAATTCAGTTTTCGTTTATTTTCGCAGAGAACTACGACATAAATACGTGTGTTTAGGCTGTTTTAGAGCTATAAAAAGAAATTTTCGAAATAAATTAGTTTGTGGGGTGTGAAAGATATATTAAAAAACTTTTATTTTTTATTGATTTTTAAATAAAAATAAAGATGTTTTCCCCAGCAATAAAATATAAAAAAATTTTTTTGTTGTTTTTTCTCTATCTTCGAAATGTTTTAAGTTATTTCATTATATATATATCTACCAGTCACGGGTGTATTGGCTTGTCTCCTTAGGTCTTTGAAGTTTTTGGGTGTTTTTTTTCACTGATAAGGTAGTTTTTCTACTAAACTTTTATTTATAATATGTCAATCGCTTCGTGTTTGGGTAGTATTTTGTCGAGGATGCCCTTATATTGGACTGGTGTAAGTTTTTCGAAAATTCGTTTCGTTTCTCTCAAAATTTTACCAAAACAACACACATTTTTTAAATACGATATTTATGATCTTTATTTTTGTGAGAGTTGTTTAATAGGCTTCAACGATCTTTTCGATTCTTTTAATCTAAATAGTTTTTTTAAAGTTTATTACATTCATAATCAACAAAATTCACTGTTTAAAACTCTAAAAACAACATTATATTCGTGTTTTTTATCTTTATTATAATTTTGTGGCTCTATTTATACAAACCTTAAGCTTCTTAAAAATGGGTATATTTGATTTTGCCAAAAACGACTCGTTTCGAAACCGTTTTTTTATAATTTTTAAGCAATTAGCTTTAACAAACCCAAAGACCGCCGTTTTCCTAATAATCCGGGGCTATTAATATTGGTTTAATATAAAAACAACACCACACTCCGTTTTTACATAAACGTTAATTCATGAATAACTGAATTTTTTTGCTAAATAAATCGAGTTTATTCATCAATAATATTCCGTTTTCCAAGTTTTTTTTTAATTTTAATATCTTCATTTCTCTCTTATGTCAATTTTTGCTGGAAAGTTACTCTATGTTGTTTATGCTTTTACTTAAATGGCTTTGTTTATTTAAATTATAATAGACTCTACTAAATAAAATTATAGTGATTGGGTATATAAGTATTCGGTCTATTGTAATGTTATACTTCTTCCAACATATTTAGAACTTGTATTTTATTGATTTTTTGAGTGGTTTTTGATAAAAATTTTTTTTAGAGATTTTCATTAAAGTGTTTTTTGTGTAGATTTTGACAAGACCTTTAGAATCAGATTTTTTTTATAATTTATTATATTTAGTATAATTTAATAAAATCTTTTATATTTTTGAATAAAGTAGTTTATATTATCGAACTTTTCGCTTGTTTTGAAAATAGTCTATTCAACTTTAAAAACCATATTAAAATATTAATAGTGTTCTTTTTTAATATCAAAACAGATATTTTCAAATAAGATGTGACCTGTCAAAATAAGAGAGCGCATGTTTTAGTTAAACAGTTATCTTTTAAAAAAATATAGTACATTTTTAAAGTATATTGAGAATCTCTGTTTTTCTATATTTAGAATAAAGTTGAGATGTAAAAAAATCTATCTATAAGACTATTATAGTTATTTTTTTGAACAAAAAATCTTTTTAAGTTGATGAAACATGAAAGTTATATTAAAGTTAAAAAAATACGAGTGAGCGGCAACTCGCCCATATATTAAAAAAAATTAATATAAGCGGCAACTCGCCCGGATATTAAAAATTTATATGTTTTTTTCTAGAATGTTTTTTTTTTAAACTACTTAAATTAAAAAATATATTACAGAAAAACACTATGGTTTTAATATAGAATTAATAATTTATAAAAAAGACGTTTTTAAAGAACAAATGTATTATGAAAAAGCAAAAAACAATTTAATCAAACTCAAATTTATGTTCGTTTTGTTCGTTCGTTCGTTTCGTTTTTCATTCGTTCGTTTCGTTTTTCATTCGTTCGTTTCGTTTGTCATTCGTTTCGTCTCGTTTCGTTTCGTTTCATTTCGTTCAAATCAAATTTATATATAATATTGTTATTTATAAACCAAAAGAGTGATGTTTTTAAATTACGTCTTTTACTCATTAAAAAAGGTTCTATGTGAGAGCGAATGTGTTTCTTTATGTTGATCTCAATTCAGTGTAAAATATATTTTATATTCAAAGTTTTATTATTCCGGGCGAGTTGTCGCTTATATTAATTTTTTTTTAATATCTGGTCGAGTTGCCGCAAAGTTCTATTATGGTTATATTTTTGAACAAAAAATCTTTTTAAGTTGATGAAACATGAAAGTTATATTAATGTTAAAAAAATACCACGAAAAACGGACAATCTCTATATGATAAAATTAAAAGTTGTATCGCCGCATTTTCTTATTACATGGGCTGTGGGTTTTTAAAACGTTCTTTAAAGTTGCAATAAGTACATGGGAAAAAGGATTTTGTCTTTCAACATCGGGAGAATGTTTTTATTTGTGCTTGTTGAAAAGCTTCTTCTGAAAAAAATAAAAAATCTAAAAGAAAAGGTTCTTTTTTTTGGTGATATGGAGATTCCATTATAGAAAAATATAATGTTTATTTATGTATAGTGTCAACAAAGCCCAATAAAATGAATAAAACTTGAATTTGATGTAGCTTATTCGTCAATAAACGCGATTTTTCGCATTATTAAAAAAATATTTGCGTTTTAAAAGGAGAAGCTGATTGGGGATATTGTTGAGATCGTAAAAGCTTATGAAACTTGTTTGAGCTTAAGAAAGAATCACAAAGGTAAGGTTTTAAAAATATTTGATGTGTAGGCGGTATTTCTAGCGCGATAAAAATTTTTTTTAGAGCTAACGATAGTCCGCGAGATGATTAACACGACACGATCATTAGTAGAAATATAAAAGCTGGTACGTTAATTATGTCTGTTTGTTGGCAAAATTATTTGAAAGTATAAAATATTGAGTATTTACACGAAAAAGTAAACCTTTCGAAAAACTTCATTTTCTTTAGTGACAAGGCTATGCTGCTCAAAACATAGGTTGTTTATGGGCATGTTTAAAAAAACATATCAGATCACGTGATAAAAACTAAAAAAAATCTAAAATACTACCTTGGGGGGTTTATACTTTTTTTAAATTTTCAAAAAATCTTTTTAAAAAGTTCATAAAACAGATTTCGAATTTATCTGCTTATAATAAATCATTTTAATTAAACAAAATTTAATATAATCTTTATGTCTCCCTACCCCTCTTCCCAAATCGACTTTTATCACTTTTTGTTAACAAAAACGTTTTAATTTGAGTTAAATTTTTTTTTCTTTGTCAGTTTATTTTTCGAAGTATTTATTTTTTAACTTTCTTATGGTTTAGATGTTTATTCTAAAAACAAATTTTATCCCTATGTTTAGAATACTTTTTCATATTATATGTTTTTAATCAAATTCGTCACTTTTGCAATTATTATTCTCACTTTTTCAATCAAAAGCCGGTTTTTTTTCAATTCTCTTGCTTATTTTTTCAATTAATCTCGACACTTAAAAAAACATTTTGTCGGAAAAACAAAATTTTTTTAATGAAAGAAAATGTATCTTAAGACAAACTTTAGTCAAAAAAAAAAAGAAAAATCAGAAAAAACGTTTTTAGCTAATCAGTCAATTTTACTCTTTTTCTTTTTTTATAAATGCGTTTTTTTCTATCTAATAGGTTTCAACATTCTAAGTCAAATACGCAAAAAAAAACTTGTGTAATTTTTTTATACAACTGATAACATACTGGTGTCTTTAAAAAAAATCTGCTTTAATAATAAATTCTTTTTCGTTATGTTCTCTTCATATTTTAAATAAGCTTTATTGCTTATATATATAGATCAGAGTTGATATCTTCAAAGACGAAAGTGAAACACACACTTCATTTTTAAATATAGTATCTTTTCTTATTCAATATTTCAAAGTTCATTGTCTTTATTTAACGAAACTTTAAAGCTATCAAATTTTTTTTAGAAACAAATATATATCAGTTGTGTCAAAATTTTTTCTAGTATTTACAGTAATTAAAATAGAAAACTTAAAATCTTTTACTGATTTCAGTTAGTTTATATCATATTCAATAAAAAGAAATTGGCTATAAAATTCGCTTTATGTTTATTTTTAAAAACTTTATTATTCTCTGTTCCAAGACTTGTAACTTCGTTAGTGTTTTTTTGCGAAAAGAAAATTTTTATTCGAAAAATTTTGTTTGAAATGCGACTGGAATAGATATCTAAAAACAATAAAAAATTTTCTTAAAAAAAAAACACAAATTTTAATTATATTTAAACATTCAACAAAAACATATCTATCAACCCACAATTTTATCCTCTCTTATACACTATATTTTCTAAAAAATTGTTTTTTTTATTGCATCCATCTCGGTTTTTTTTCGTTTTACGGCGAACGAAAATCCTATTTTATAATTGGATAATTAATGAACAATAATAACGTCTCTCTTTCTTTTTATAGTCTATTCGACATTTTTGAATCTGATGATAGAAAAATTTTTTTTTGAATTCGTTTTGTGATGAACGCAGGTTTATCAAAAATATATATGTTTTTGTTTTCCACGCGGATATTTTTTTCTCAAAACCCTCATAATGTTTTAACAGTTCGATAATAGAAACAGACTCTATCTCACTGAACATTGTTGTAGATTTTATCTCATAGCGCATTTTATATGTTTTAATGTTTTACGGGCGATTGATCACAAAACATTTATTTATATTTTCAAGTTTCAAATTTGTTTTTTAATTTAAGAAAAACGAAATCAATTAATAAACTTAAATAAATAAAAATTATATCTCAAAACAGCAAGATTTTTAATTTTTTCTGAACCTTGAAAAACTACGTTTTTTATCTAAACTTAAAAAAGTTTAGATGCTTTTTAGTTCAATAGAAAAAGAAGAGATTTTTAAGACTTTGAAAGTTAAATGTTTTGTTTTTTTACCATAAAATAAAAACTAAAAAGGTTTTTTATTTTGAGATAAACTTTTTATCTATTTAGGTTTATTGATCGGTTTGAAAAACTTTTCTTTAGATTAAAAAAACAAATTTGAAAATTGAAAATATAAATAAGTGTTTTGTGACGAATCCTTAATTACGAAATGTCCTTGTCGAACTGATCTATGAAGAAACGTTCAGTTACTGTTTTAATTCACGTGTAGGGGTCTTTGTTTTTTATTAAATTATAACTTTGAGTTTATTATAATGTTTCTTATCGCTGAGCGCTGTTTCGCCGGTAGAAAAAAATTAAATAATGAAAAAATCTCGTTCTTTTTCGTTCTTTTTCGTTCTTTTTCGTTCTTTTTCGTTCGTTCGTTTATTCTTTTTCGTTCGTTTATTCTTTTTCGTTCGTTTATTCTTTTTCGTTCGTTTATTCGTTTTCGTTCGTTTATTCGTTTTCGTTCGTTTATTCGTTTTCGTCCGTTTATTCGTTTATTCGTTTCGTTTTGTTTCGTTTTGTTTCGTTCGTTAGTTCGTTTTATTTCATTTCATTTCATTTCTTTTCGTTCGTTCATTTCGTTTCGTTTCGTTTCTTTTCGTTCGTTTGTTCGTTTGTTCGTTTATTCGTTTGTTCGTTTATTCGTTTGTTCGTTTATTCGTTCGTTCGTTTGTTCGTTTGTTTGTTTGTTCGTTTGTTCGTTTGTTCGTTTGTTCGTTTGTTCGTTTGTTCGTTTGTTTGTTCGTTTGTTTGTTCGTTTGTTTGTTCGTTTGTTTGTTCGTTTGTTCGTTTGTTCGTTTGTTCGTTTGTTTGTTCGTTTGTTTGTTCGTTTGTTTGTTCGTTTGTTTGTTCGTACGTTTGTTTGTTTGTTCGTTTGTTTGTTCGTTTGTTTGTTCGTTTGTTTGTTCGTTTGTTTGTTCGTTCGTTTATTCGTTCGTTTGTTCGTTCGTTTATTCGTTCGTTTGTTCGTTCGTTTATTCGTTCGTTTGTTCGTTCGTTTATTCGTTCGTTTGTTCGTTCGTTTGTTCGTTTGTTCGTTCGTTTGTTCGTTCGTTTGTTCGTTCGTTTGTTCGTTCGTTTGTTCGTTTGTTCGTTCGTTTGTTCGTTTGTTCGTTCGTTTGTTCGTTCGTTTGTTCGTTCGTTCGTTCGTTTGTTCGTTCGTTCGTTCGTTTCGTTCGTTTTGTTCGTTCGTTTCGTTCGTTTCGTTCGTTCGTTCGTTTCGTTCGTTCGTTCGTTCGTTTATTCTGTTTTTCGTTTTTTCTGAAAAATTTATTTAAGTTTGGCCGAGAAAACGCGTGACCCTTTTTTTGTTGAGTTTTAAAACTTTTATTTTAATTAGAATAGTAAAAAAGATTTTTGTGTTTTTCTTATAAGATAATAATAAATAGATTTCTTAGTTTTACCAACGAAACAGCGCCCAGCCAAACATTCGTTTGCGTTTCGGTGATTAAGGATTTTTAATCAATATTTATTTAACTAGTTTATATTTAATCGAGATATATTGAGTTTTTACTCGATTGAATTATATTGCTAGTATGGAACACCTTTGGGTGTTGTTAAGCGCATTTGTGATTTTAAAATGTCTTTTGGAGATGATAAACGTTTTGGAATAGTGTAAAAAGTATTAACACCGTGTCAACAATAAGGCTTTCTTATATAATTTAGAGTACTATGAACACCAATGATATGTTTGCGAATTGAAACAGATTTTATTTATAAAACACAACTAACAACAAAGTTATAAATGTTTTTGGCGTTTATTTTCAATTATTTTCTATAAACTTTTTCGCGCAAAATATTTCTACAACTTTGCCTGCGCCAATAAATTCATCGCAACTAAGTTTTGTAACTAGATGATTAAAGTTCAAATATATTTATATTTATAATCAGAAACAGTAAAACACTAAGTAACGTTTTACTATGAGAAAATATTTGCTGTTTCCCTAGATATAATATTTTGTTGGGTCTTTGATCATCGGACGTGCTTTTCTGTGAAAAAGAAAAGAAAAGTTTCTTTTTTTTCGTCATTTTATGTTTTTTTTATGGCAGTTCCGAGCATGCAAAAGTTTATTATTAAGTTTTTTGCATTTTTTTTCCAGAATTTCTGATAGACATTTTAAATAAAGACTTTTAAAAAAACTTTACTGAAAAAACATATTATCATATTATTACCTTAATTTACAGTAGAATTCGGTAATAAGTAAAATCTCTGATAGGTTTTTTTGCTCAAAAAAAATAAAAAAAAATATTTACATAAAGAATCTTGGTGGTAGTTTTTTTGATATTAAATGTTTTTAAAATAATAAATGGTTCTTGTTTAAAAATATATCAGCGATATTTTGCTTATTATCCAATCAAGGTTCTGTTTTTCATCTGGGCTAGGTTTTTAAATATGTTCCGTTAAAAAATACTTAAGAATATTTTTATCGCGAGGCTTCCTTAATCAAATCACAGAAAAGCAATGTTTTTGGGTGAAAAATAGAATCATCTAGTAATTGTTTTTACGGTAATATATGTCCAGTTTGATATAATATAATTAACTGGTTTTTAAAAGTTAACTTACAGAAATGAAAATAGAATAGTTTAAAAAAACACAGCGTTGCGCCAAAAAACAGAATTAAAGCATTTAAATGAAAAATCAAAAATTAGCTACTCTACTATTAAAATCACTAATTATATTTAAAGTGGTAACTAGATATACAACTATTGGGCATTAGTTGACTATTTGAGAGCAATAAAGCTGTGTCTAAAATTGAAACAATTAAAAAAAAGTTTTTTAATGACGCACAATAAACTGAAGAACACTTCTGTTTGTTTTTTGTTTTGATGGACAAACTGAATATTTTGTTTTCAATTATTTTAAACAATCCGGCTTTTTTTTAACAACAACAAGTTGCTAATTAATAGGCCTTTCATTGCTTTGTTAATCTTTTTTACATATTTGGTCTTGTTGTATTGTTGTTGGTCATAAAACACGGGCTCGAAAAATAATCAATAATAAGTTCAAAACTTTAATTTCTTATACAAGCGTTTTTGGCATTGAATATTGGTCTGCTTTTAGTTTTTTTTGTAGGTTAAAAATAACACCAATGTAGAAAACAAAATAAATTTTTAAAAAAAATATTGTATTTTTTCAGCTTAAAAAAGAAAGTTGTATAACCTGAATTTATTTTATTGATTAGTGTGGTTTACCGATTGATAGTGAGTTTTATTTTTTAGTTTTTTTTCGACAAGTTTTATAATGTCATAAAAGCAAAGCGAACATTTTCCTAAAGGAAGAATCATACTCTTGAGTTCTATGCTAATTGGGCCAAAACTTGTGTCAAAAACGCGAAAGAAAACTTTTACACTCAAGATAAACTTTTAATCAATATAGACGTTTTCTTTTTAACGCAATAAAATCAAAACAACAAACTGAATACGAAAAAAAACATAAACAGCCTTTAAAATTACACAACACTGCATATTTTAAATCAAAAAGATGTCTATCGTAAATCAACAACTCTTGAAAACATATCGGATTTTGTGAAACCTTAATAATATCTTTATGTTTTTTTTAAAATAAGACACAGCTCTATTGTTGCAGAAAAAAATTCTGTCAAAAAAACAACCGTTTTTCTTTTAATTAAATCAAGTAATATTTTTATTAAATTTGAAACAACAAAAACACAGATTCATACTATTAATAAAAAACAAAAACTGCACATAAGATATTTTTGCTGTTTTTTGTATTATATTCTCCTGCCAGCCGCGGTGTGTTTGAACAAAGGTTTGTTGTAGAAAACGCCATATATCGAATATATGATTTGCGGTGAACTCATCATCCCTGGTGAACTCATTCCTGGTGAACTCATCCCTAACAAACTCATCTCTATTTTTTTATAAACACTTAAAATTTTTCATACCGACTTAAGGCTCAAAGAAACGAAAAACTTAAAAAGTTTTTATTTTAACTTCAAAATACAAACCGAACCTAAAAACTCTAACCTGAAAACTCTAATTTGAAAACTCTAACCTGAAAACTCTAACCTGAAAACTCTAACCTGAAAACTCTAACCTGAAAACTCTAACCTGAAAACTCAAACTTGAAAGCTCAAGTCTGAAAAATCGAACCTGAAAACACTAACCTGAAAACTCAAATCTGAGAAATCGAACCTGAAAATTCAAACTTGAAAAATCGAACCTAAAAAACCAAACATGAAGACTCGAACTTGAAAATTCAAACACGAAGACTTGAGCCTGAGAATTCAAACACGAAGACTCGAACCAAAGAATTCAAACCTGAAAATGCAAACCTGAAAACACGAGCCTGAAAACTCGACCTGAAAAATTAAACCTGAAAAATCAAACCTTAAAATTCGAACCTAAAAACTCGAACCAGAAAACACAACAGAACGATTTGAATTTTTAGGTTTGAATTCTCAGGTTCGAGTCTTCATGTTTGAATTTTCAGGTTCGAGTCTTCATGTTTGGTTTTTTAAGTTCGAGTGTTCAAGTTAGATTTTTCAGGTTCGAATTTTAACCTTCGACTCTTTGTGTTTGAATTTTTAAATCGAGTCTTCATGTTCAAATTTTCGGGTTCGAGTTTTCGGGTTTGTTTTTTGCAGGTTCGGTTTTTCAATTTCGGTTTTTCAGGTTCAGATTTTTCAGCTTCAGTTTTTCAGGTACGTTTTTCAGCTTCAGCTTTTCAGGTTCAATTTTTCAGGTTCGACAACTTCGGCCCGAAGTTTCAGTATCGGTTTTCTGTGTTTGGATCTTCATGTTCGGGTTTTTTGACATGAGGCGTTTACTGTATTCCAAAGACAGTTGACGTAAATATTGATTTCTCGAAATGTGCTGTTTAAAACCATTTGTGTTTACAGAAATATGCTGTTTGAGACCATTTGTGTTTACAAAAATGAGCTTTTAAGACCATTTGTGTTTACAGAAATGAGCTGTTTAACACCATTCGTCTTTACAAAATGGTCTTAAATCGCACATTTTCAACCTTAAGGGTTAAAAACAAAACAGATATATATAGTAAAGAATAAAAAATGAAGATATTCTTTACTTTGGATTTAGTACTTATACACTTCTTCTCGCCTGTAATCTTAATTAAGGAAGCAAACTATAAAATGGGCGCAGGCAAACTCGCCGAAATTAAAAAAGAAACAATTCGCAGAAAAAAATTGAGAAACAAATTGAATTTTTATTTATTTTTTAATATATACTTTGTTATTTAGTTATTTTTTTTGTTGTCGAAAATTTAACAAATAGCACAGAAACAAAGTTTATAAGACGTATAAGGACGGTGTTCTTATGATATAAAAAATAGCTTTTGTTTATAAACTGTGTTTATTGTTATTTGAACAAAACAAACACGGTTTTTTACAGTTTTAAAAAATAATTAATAACTCGAAAAATAGCTGAATAAAACTTTTGTCAAAAAAGACGCAACATTTATTAATTATTAATTATTAGTTAATTATTCGATTGTTTGTTTTTTTTCTTTTTTTTTTTCATTTTTGTCTGTTTGCTTGTTGTTTGTTGTTTTATTTTATTTTAGAAAATTTAATTTAGTTTGGTTTAATTTTCTATTATTCACTTTATTTAGTTTAGTGCCATCTCGTCTCGTTTTGTTTTGTTTAGTTTGTTTTCACTTTATTTTGTCGTTTGTCTTTGGGTTTAAATTAGCTCCTTTGTTTTTATTATATTAACTTCAGCAAATTATACGGGAGTCTTATTTTTACACGTTGAATGTTCGATGAGTTGTCGCATTTTTGATTTCGAAGAGTTTTCCCATAGTCTGTAACATAATTAATCAAGAAAAGCAAAGTAAAAAAATGGACAATATCTAGTAATTTTTCAATTT
>SBJP01000651.1:0-12130 GCA_014805705.1 Cucumispora dikerogammari
CAATATTATGTATTAAAAAATTACAATCTTTGTTTTAAACATACAAATTTGATCGCCATTACGACATAAGGCTCTAAAGATAACTCAGATAAAAAACCTATAGACTCAAATAATGTAATAGTCTGGGTGACAGTTTTTAAGTTTTTTTTTTCTATCTTGAAAAATGTGTGTACACAAAAATGAAAAACAATTAGTTAAAAAAAAAATTTTTTTTAAATTGAATCGAAAGAGCATATAAATATTAGTGTCATTAAATATAATCAAAGTTCTAAAAAAGTAAAAATTAAAAGCGCTATCAAGGTTTTCTATATTTAAATATATAAAAAAATATATTAATATCTGTGACAAAATAAAAATTCGTTTTAAAAACTTAGCATATTTTATATCATAGCTTTATTTCAAAAAACACAAAAAAAATACAAGTGTTAAAAAGATTAAAACATAACTTAGTTTTTATAACCAATAGTCTCTGGAAATCAAAAAGTGCATTAATTAAAGTATAGCGAAATAAACTTTAAACAAAAATCAAAAAAGAGTCATAAAATCTTCTTTTTTTAAGAAAGATGGTAATAAAACCACTTTATTTTTTTAAAAAGTTTTTTAAAAAAACGAAATTATAAATCAAAAACATTTGTTTAAAAAATACACAAAAAAAACAAAGAAATATGTCTGTTCGGAAAAAGACAGATTCATAGCGAAAACCTGTCTAAATAATTACAAAGCTAAGTGTTTCCGATTCACAAAAGCTTAAACGGCTAAATTAAATATAAATAAGATACGGCTTACAACATTTTTTATCTTCGATTTCATTATTCAATATAAAAAGAAAATTTTTTTAAATATATATTTTATATTAAATAACAAAAAACAATAGTTTTAATCAGTTACGTATTTTATTGGTGGTGTTAATTCTATTTTTTTAGTTTTATAAAAATAAAATTGTTTATCGTTTGCCGAAAACTGTAATTAATAAAACAAAAAAAAATTAAACTCTTTTGTTCTTTAGGTTTAGTTAATACACATAAATATAAATTTTTATAATAAAGATTTGTTTCTGATTTAAACCAAATTCCAAAACAACTATTGTATTGTTGTAATAAAAAATTAGTTAAAAACAAGCTATATGAAAAAAACTGTTCGAACAAAGTTTTTTAAGACTTTTGTTCATAAAGTTTAATCAAAAAATAATGAAAATTTAAAAATAACAAAAATATCATATGACCAAATCTTTTTTCTAGACGTCTTAGTATCTATATTTTATATAAAATTAAAAATCTATTATTTCCCCCAGATATAATCACATATGTTTCAATATTCTTACTTGAACATTTCTATTTATATACACAAGGTAAGATAAGAATATATAATTATAAATGAAACAAATTAAAAAAGTTTATTTCAGCGATTGTTATAATAAAAATGAAAATAAATGTTTTTTAAATATATAATGTTGTGTTTTATTTTTCGTCATTTTTTAATAAGAAAAAAAACTTAAAAAAAACTATTTTTCTAAATTATAATATATAATAAAAAAAAGTAAAAACTATGAAAAATGTTTACTTTTAATTTTTTTAACTTTTGCATGTATTTCATTTAATATACAAAAATTGAAAAACAAAGTTTTTTTTATTAAAAGTTTTACAAATAGTTTCATTTTAAAGAAACGCTTTGTCTTTCAAAATTTTAATAATTAATTTAAAAAAAAATTCGAATTTATTTAACAACTTTTTTTCCCTAACGGTTTTAAAAACAATCTATTTGTAAAAAAAAGTTTTGATAATAAAAAGTTGCTTTCATTTTTTTGTTTATTATTTTATATTCGGGTTTAAAATGTATGTTTTTTCTAAACATCAAAAAAATATCAAAACAAAATCAAAACTAATTTACGATCAAACTCCAAACTTCAACAGATAAGAATCAGTTATGATATTTTTTCCATTTTACCTCTTTAAGATATACATTTGTAAAGTAGTTATTATAAATGATTTACTTAAAAACGAAGACTATAAAGCTGAAAAACCAGTGTTTAGAGCGGATATATATAATGCAAACAATACAAAAACCAAATATAAAGCAGATAAGACAGACGTTGTTAATAAAAATGAAAATAAAAATGAAGAAATAGAAAATATATTTAACGAATATAAAAAAGACGGGTTATCAAAGGAGGATATTTTAGACGTATTATGGGATATTAAAGCAGAAGAAACCGATAATAATAATCTTTTCAATAATAGTAAAAATATAAATGAAATAAATAGTGATAGTAGTAAAAACTCTATAAGAAATAAATGGTTACCTGAAAAGAACCCGCCTCTAAATAACTTACTTAATGAATTACGGGGCGATTCAACATCCAGAGATTTTGGTTTTAATAATATAGCAAGTGAAAAGCACAAAAACATATTAAATGCTAAAAAGACCGAAGGAGATAAAAGAAGATACAATAGAAAAAGAGATTATAATATGCCTTATAGTGATTATAGTTCGAGTGATAAATATATTAAACATAAAGATAATATAAATCATCCCAAATATGAAACTGATTCGTACGGTTATCCAAAACCAAATAATCAGATGCCGTCAACTGGAGAAAAATATTATCCAATAGAACCTAAAACAAATAAGGATCGTGTTCTTGTACCCATAGGCTATCGAGATTATCCAGCGAGACAAGATGATGACAACAATTATCTCGAGAGACAGGGTGTTGACAACAGTTATCCAGTTAGATCAGGAAAAGCGTATGAATATCCCCAGCTTTATAGAAACAATAATACTCCAAGAAATATAATAAATAAGCTCGTAGAAAATAACTATCCAAATACGAAGACTGAGTCTCTACTAACCGATATCAGAAATAAAATATTTAATAAACCGAATATCTCCTATCGCCCCTATAACTCAGTTGAACCAAATGAAGAGCTAAATAATTATGCGACCCCTTCACCAAACAATCTTGAGACAGCAAGTTATCATCGCAACATTATACCACAAAACAAACACCTCAAAAAACATAAGCCCCGTAAAAATAAACATAAAAACAGACCCACTCATTCAGCCGACAACACCACTTTGAATACGGAGTCAAGTAGTTCATCAAATAATAGTAAAGATTCTTCAAGTAGTTCCTCATCCGACAATCCTGTGAACTCTAAACCGAAAACTAACCCAACCAAAAAAAAGATTAATGAAAAAATAAACGATAAACTTAAGAAAATAGAATTAAAATTAAACACAGCACAAACAAACTTCAACGCAACGAAACACAAACTCTCTTCTTTAAATACTTCACTAGAGACAGAGGAAAGATTAAAGAAAAAAAACACTGACCTTCTAAATAATTTAAAGGAAAATATATCAAATACTTCAAATGAAGAAAAACAAAAAGAAGCTTCACTTAGATTGTTAGCTAATGAACTTAGTGAAAAACAGAAAATAGCAAACAATTTACAATATGAATTAACAAAAGAACAAAAAAAAGTTGAGTTATTAAAAGATTTTTTAAAGCAATATAATGAGAGCGTTGGTGGAATAAAAAACAATATAGAGAGATCGGATAATTTAATAAAAAATATAAATAATGAAAAAGAAAATGTTGAAAATCAAATGTGTAAGCATAAAGGGGTTATTGATAGTTTAATGAAAGAAAAAAATAATGGTTTGAGAAAATTAGAAGAAGTTTTGTTTAAAATGGGAACGTAACTTATTATTATAAAAACAATAATATTATTAAAAAATAGTTTATTTTTAAGTTTCTTTTCAAATATATTATTTATTTTCTAATACAATATATCAAATTCATTAATCAAAAAAATAAATTAACTAATAAAAAAGTCAATAAATCAAAATCTAAACACAAAAAAATTACACCAAAATTACAAATATAAGTGAGCCATGGTTGTCAGAAGCCAGAACGAAGCAACAAGTTTATCACAATTTATCACTTTTAAAAGTATAAATATTCGGAAAAATATTCGTCTTGCATGTCATTTTTTCTATACAGTCTAAATTTATTAAAACATATTCAAATAAAAACATGTTATGGTACAACAAGTGAAGCTTATGATTATCTAGGTAAGTATACAGGATTCGAAACCAAATACCCCGATTTCACTCACTCTGAAACAGGGAAAAGTACAATATTTGGTTTTTTATTAGTTAATGATTCAAGCGCATGTTTTGTCCCCAAGAGCCCAGATCAAGTATCTTTATATCTTGATGCATTAATAAAAAGTCCAAATGTGGATTATCATGCTTTGAACTGGTTCATAAATAACGCACTTAATTACTTAACTATTGTAAACAATCAAATGAAAAAGAATACAGGTATTAAAACTATAGGGTTAACCAAGTTTACTTATTTTACACCCAATGATTTAAAAACAATTGCCAGCAGTTTAATTGGAATCGATCCTAAGATTTTTGAACAATTTAAACCTGAGAACTCTCAAAGTGCGTCTGCGAGTACTAATAATTATTCATATAAAACTGAACTAGAGAAAACAGAATGCAAAGCTTCATTACACGATGTTTATATAAAATATTTGTCTAAGTTGGTTGACCAAGTTACAGCTTTTGGTGGTGTAGTAGTTCCCAGTGATTATGTTGTTCATTCGGTTTTGTTTACAGGAGATTCAGTTAAAGGAGTAGGAAATGTGGGTATTGAAATGAAAGTAACGCCGGAACCGGTGCCTCCAGTTAAAGCTGGTGATGGAAGTGGCGGTGATGGAAGTGGCGGTGATGGAAGTGGCGGTGATGGAAGTGGCGGTGATGGAAGTGGCGGTGATGGAAGTGGCGGTGATGGAAGTGGTGGTGATGGAAGTGGTGGTGGTAATAATCCGTAAATGGTGATGATGGTGGTAGTGATGGTGGGGTTAGTAGTAGTAGGGAAATTGGTGGTGATTAAAAGGATGGTATAAGTGTTAGTGATAAAAGTAGTAGAATTAGTGTTGTTGGTGGAGGTATTAAAAACGAAAAAGATAATAATGGTGGAGATAAAAACAGTAATGTTAAAGATGATGTCTCTGGGAAAGAGTTTTAAAAAACTGTCGATAAAACAACAGTCAACATTTTTGAAGCAAAAATCGCAGATAAAACACCTAAATTTGCTACACAAGCAGAATATACAATACAAAAACAAAGTAAAAATGACACAAAAGCGTCTCAAACTTCTTTTGTTGCAGAACCTATAGAAAGAGCATGAAAAAAAAATCGGTATCTACGCAGAAGCTTCCGCCCGCTGGTGTATCAGCAGAACAACAACTATAGTTGTAAGTGCAAGTCGGGTCAAAAAAAAACAAACAAGAAAAAATAAAGATATTGAGAAAAAACACTGCCCGCAAATGGGTTCGGCAGTAGAAAAAGGAGAAAAATTTAGTTTAAATGTTAGTAAAAAACTACTCAATTTAAGCATAATAAAAAAAAATTTCTGAAATCTGGTTATCCCAATAATTTCTTTTAAGCATAATAAAATAATAAAAGAAAATAAAACATGTAGAAATAATCAGTTTAAAAAAATTTGATGTAAAAAGCAAAAAGGTTTCTTTGTAAAAATTAAAAGAGAGGAGTGTTTGTTTGTCATATTGTCTTGTTAATACATTGCTGGGCTGTAGAGTACAATCGTTGTAAATATGAATAAAAAATCGAGCCATCATGAATAAAAAAATGCCGTAAGTAGAATGAGTGAAACTGTTGAAAAAATTTTTTTTTTTATTGTATTTTAATCAGATTTACAAAATAAATATTTTGTTTAAAACTCAGTTGTTGATAATAAGAAGAATAAAGAAACAGACCAGTGTTTCTGTAAAATTCATTATATATTTTTATTTGGCTTAGAATAAAGAAGTTTAGATGTTTATGATTTCGAAATGTGATTCAAAATTTAGAGTTTTTTTTTTTTGTTTTTTTTGTTATACGACAGTCATTCTTTTTTTTTAGGTAAGATAGTATATAATAATACTCAATGAAATTAATCTGGGTTGTATATTTTTTAAGACTTAAGTAAAATTTTTAACCAAAAAACACATTCTCTTTAAAAAATTCACGTAAGAACTTGAGCTTGTGATTAAGCTAAAAGAAACAAGTTTTTAACTGTTTTAATGACGCTCGTTTGTAATTAATTTAAAAGATTCTCAAAATATATAAAAAAAAGTACAATAGACAATCACCAATTCGCCTTTTTACGATTCGTCAGTCACTCTCAAAAAAAATAAACCTGTAACTCGTTCAGAAAATTTAGTAAAAAAACAAACCTGTAACTCGTCCAGAAAATTTAGTAAAAACAAACCTCTAACTCGTTCGAAAATTTTGTAAAAAAAATAAAAGCTTCACATCTTAAATGAGCACTAAATACAATTTAATTAAGAGAAAACAATTTACGAAAAAAACAAAATCTGTTATTTATTACTTTAAAATAAACAATATCTACCTGTTCTAGTCGCTGTTCTAACGATAGACGAAAACAGCACGTTTAGAACCTTTTAGTGTTTTACTATTAAACTCAATGTTTCTGGCTAATTAAGCTGTTTTTTTGAAGGCATTAAAACCGATACATGTATTATTTCATTTAACAACAAAAACCTGAATCTTTATATATAATGTTTTACTTTTTTAAAAAAAACATACTCAATTAAAATTTAATGTGTATTATTTTAATTGATTCAAATTGCAATGTGTCTAAAAAAACTTAATGTTTATTTACATTATACTTTTTATAAATGACTGACGTTCATAAGAAAAATTAAAGTTTTTCAATATTTGTGAACTGTTTAGTTTAAAAAAATGTTTAATATATGTAAAAAAAACATAACGCATAAAAACTAAAAGAGTATAAAAGACACCGAAAGCGGCATTTATGTTAAAATTGACAGAAGTGCTGTTTTCGCTTTTTTTATATAACATAATTTTTTTTAATGTTTTTATTTGAACTCGATAAAATATCTTACTTACTTAATCAATCTATTTATTTCTTACGCAAAAGTCATAGTCACATACCAAAAACATCTCGGTGATAAAAGGCAAGCTTTACGCAAAGACAACTACTGCACACTATAGTTTAATTAAGTATAACTCAAATAAAAGAAGTTTCTACAAAAGATAAATAAGTGTAGACCAATCAAATAATACTTTTAATTAAAACTATCGAACATATTTATTTTATTTTTCGCTGTTGCGCCATTTGTTGTTGAAACATCTTTTTGCTTTTTGGTTTTTATGCATTTTTTTCTTTTCATTAAATCATTGATCGTGTATTTCTTCAAAAACCCAGTTTAAATTTATAGTAAAAAATTTATGTATGGTATGTTAGCGAATTTGTGTATTATTATATTATAAACCTAAATCTAAAAGTCCGATACTCGGAAAACAGTGTTTTTTTTTGAATCTTTCGATTGTTTTTAACTGATGAAATGATATTGTGTACGTACATTTGAAAATACTGAAGACTTTCTCTAAAGTGAACACTATAAAAAAACTGTTTTAGTACTTAAAGCTGTATAAAAATTTTTTTTGTGAAGTTATACTCTTAAAAAAACAGTAACTTATAGCTAACAACCTTTAATTTAAACGTCCAAAAAACAAAAAAGCAACAAAAAATCGTTAAAATGCGCGCTTCTTCAAAAAATATTAAAAGAAAAGTTTTTTTAAAAAATGGTTTAGAAAAAAAACAAAATAGCTGACTAAACGTATAAAAGCAAAATAGATAAACTGGAGAAAAATTATTCATATCATAAAACAGATAATAAGTTCACTGAATGAAATGAAAACGCTAAAATGATTAATATACTAGTTTAACTATAAAAATTGAAAATTTTAGTCTTTTTTAAAATAAAACAACTATTATTACTAAGGCGCAAAATTTTATCATACCTTGTACTAAGAAAATCTTCGTATATATATTTAAGCTGAGTATTGTCTGATTGCTGAGAAAAAAAACTTTTCTGGGTTCGGAGTTGCTGGCATGTTTCTCTCGTTTGCTAAAACATTTTTTTTGTAGTTTTTTAAAATATTCGTTTCTTTATTAAATAAGGATGTTTGTTTAATAGAGAAGCATTGTTTTTATATATGTTTTTGTTCTTATAGTATCGCATTAACGGAAAAGAAATTTAAACTTACGAGTCACACTACGAGTACTCAAGCGAAGCAAATACTTTAAAACTTTTTTGGCGAGACATGAGATAAATACGGTATTAGTCTTAATATTTTTTTGACTGGTCATTATCGAACTATATACCATATTACAGTCTAATATAGTTTGATAATTAAAGAATTTTTCAATATCGAATTATATATCGTTTTACTGCTCATCATAAGACTGTGTTCAGCATCGGGTTGTTTATCATAGAAGTATTCACTAAAATTTATTTAATATAAACAAATATTTTTTTTCATAAATTAAAAACTTTTGAGTTCAAAAAGAATGTTTAAGTTTCTCAAAAAAACATATTTCAAAATAAAAATACAAGTTTATATTTTTTATGTTCGAACAAACACTTAAAATTTTTCTTATATAAAATAAACGAATTATTTTAGTTTTGAAAAGTATATGTTTTTTCATATTACGACAAAGAAACATAATTTTTTAAAATAAAAAAATTAAAAACATAATCAGTTTAGATAAATCTAAAATAAACTCTGACTCAAAGGATCTAAAAAACAAAAAAAAATTTAAATAAAACTTTTATATAAAACAATCTGTGATGAATAGTTCGTACAGTGAAAATTTTTATTGTAAACAGACTCAAGATGAACAACACATTTTTAAACTGACAAGATACGTTTTTTATTGTAAAGAATTGTCAATTAGTTGGTGTTCTACAGAGTGTCTGTTGTAATGATAGGAAAATATTTAATGCTTTAAAATATATACAGGGTCATTATTTAAAGTGTATGTGATAATATTTAGAAAATTTCAAGAATATAAACAAAATTTTAACAACTCTTAAAGTCTCTGACTTTAATATCTATTAAAATAAGAAAATGATAGTTATAACTAGAGCAACCACTTTATTGCGCAGTAAAAATTGCATTTATTGCATTTAAAATCGAAATGTTGCATTTATTGCATTTAAATAAAAACTTGCATATCTAGTTGTCTGTTTTAGTAAAAAATAGCGTAATTTTATATATTTAAAAAAGAAAATTATCTTTTATTAATCGAAATCTTTTTTAATTAAGAAAAAACATGTATTTGATACTGGGTTTTCGATATAAATTAAAACATTTTTCCCGATTGAACAACGACACTTTGTTCTTGTATATCTTAAAAAATCGAGTTAGATAATTTATCATTAAGGATATCGTTTAACGAACAATAAAAATTACATCAGCTAAAATGTAATTTATAAAATAGTTTAAACAAAAAATTTTAACCTAAATCTTTATTAAGAGAAATTATAACGTAATTTTCTATGTTTTCAGATGAAAAGTGTCTTTTACTGGTTGATATGGATTGTAAACAAGAAAAACTTCGTTCGATAGATATTGAGGTACTTGAACACAAATTAAAATAAATTTTCTCTATTGGATCAACGCGTGTTTTGTTCTCGACAATTATTAAAAAGTCGGTTTTAACAAGCTTGTCGTTGATATATTTTTTTAAATGAATAAAGTCATCTGCGAAGTTCATGCCGTTAATTTTTTTATATGCATCCTCTATTGTATACTTTTCCTTAGTTGAGTTTTCAATGTTCTGCAACAAAGAACTACAATTTTTCATTATTTTAAGTATACTTTCTTCTACTTCCAACGTATAAAACGCTTTTCTCACATTTTTATTGTGTAAATTTGATTCTTTTAAATTTTCGATTATTTGTTTTATCGGTTTAAAGCTTTCAGAATAGTAACTAACAGCTTCTAATCAGAGACCCCATCGTGTTACTACTGGCTTAGGTATCTGTTTAAATTTTTTAAATAGTTTTTGTTTTTCGTCATTTTTAATCACCGGTGCTTTCATCGAAGATATCAAAAAGTCAACATCTGGAAAAGCGTTTCGGATTTTCATTGCACAGTTGTGATATAAGTGACTTATACAAGTAATATGCAACATATTTTCAAAGAAAACTTTAAACTCTGAACAGCTTTTATCATGTAACTTGCTGCGTCAGATATCAACAGCTTAAAACAATTTCTCGTCAAATTATACTTCTTAATTGTATCGTCAATTATCTGACATGCTAAAGTGTAATTTGGCGATTCAAACATTTTAATACATTTAATTAGAAGCTTATTGTTTGGTTCCGAGAATGTAGAAGCGATTATGTTTACGAATTTCTTATTATTAAATTGGCTTTCATCAAAAATAAAAATGAAGTTTCGATCTTTTAAAATATTTTTCATTGTTTCTCTTTTTTTATTTGCGAGTTCCTCAACTTTGCTTCTTAAACTTGTTTCCCAAGGCAATGTTATATTTAGGGCTTCAAACATTTTAGTAATAGATTTGTTTCTTATCTTAAATAAGAGAAAGTTTGTCTCAGTGAATCCCTTTAAAATGATATCCGCAGTACTTTTTTTTAATAAATTCAAAAATCTATTTTTGGAAATCTTGTTTGTTTCTGTGCCTATATTATTTTTATGCTGTTTTGTGATTAAGTGGGAGCTTATATTGGATTTTCTGTCTGTGTTTAGAACGCTATTACAATGTCTACAAAACAAATTATCATTTGGTCAACAAATAGAGATTTTTTACACAAAGTCGCATAGTTTTGCGCTTTTTTGCTTTGCTTGTTTTTCGCCATGAAGGGTGTATTTTATAAATGTAATAAATGCAATATTTTTCATTCAAAAAATACGAAAATTGCATTTATTGCATTATTGCATTTATATGTCATTTTGGTTGCTCTAGTAATGATACACAACTAAGTAAAAGCGAACAAGAAATCATATTGAGGATGCTTAAAGATAAGGTTCTAATGAAGACAATATCGCGTTAAACAGGAGGATCGATGCGTATAATATTCAAGATTAAAACCAGAAAGAAAATTGTAATCTCGCAGCTGGGTCTGGTAGCCTGCCAAAGCTTAAGAGTAAACTATTAGAAAAATTGATCAATATGGCATTAAAAGATCTTTTATAAACGAGACACATTGCTGCCAAACTTCCTGTTAAAGTCTCTCATGTGGCAGTACAGCGAGCTTTAAAGAATACGGGGGCTGAGTTTGGTTTAAACGCAAACGTGCGCTAAACCTGACAGATTACAAGAAAAAGGTCCCGCGCAATTCGTCATAGACTACGCGCGTTGAGACAAAGAGTAAGAGAAAGTAATTTGGAGCTATGAAAAACGCTTCAAACTCGACGGTCCCGACGGGTTTCAATACTATTGGCACCACATTGTCGATGTACCTGAATTCTATAGAACATGACAATGTGGCGGTGGCAAAATCATGCTGTGGGAAGCCTTTTCGGCTTTAGATACGCTGTTTTTAGCGTTCATTCACGAGACAATGAACTTTGCCGGCTACATTTCATTGATGAAAAAAACAATAGTGAATCATTTTAATAACCGTGATGAAGATTTAAATTTATCCGCAAGATAATGTCAGGGTTCACACGGCAAGAAAAGTCATAGAAATGTTTGATGTCAATGGGTTGAAGAGATGGAATGGTCTTTCTGCTTTCCCGATTTGAATTCCATCAAATTTTTGTGTGCCTATATGGTTCAAAAACTTTATTCTGCTAGCAAATATTATGACAATATTGCATATTTAAAAGTAGCAATTTTAAAAGCGAGGATTTGAATCCCAGGCCAGTTGTTGACGAAATTAGTAACATCTATGAAGGAAAGGATGTATCAAGTAGTTTTTATGAGAGGAGACAAGATTAAATACTAGTTTCACAAATTTGTTTAACAAATTTTTTACAAATTTTTATTGCCCTTGCAATTAATGGTTAAATATCAATTCTTGTTTAATTCTACATAGACCAATGTACTTTATACATTATTCAATAATAATATTTTACTTTCTTAGAATGAAATGCTCAGACAAGTAACATACGTCCTTTCACAGACTTTTGTAACAGAGTGCAATACATTAAAAAAAGTAGTATCTCCGTGAAAAGACACAGATTGTAAAATTAATATATTCGTGAAAAATGACACGATTTAAAAAAAATTATATTATAATTTAATTAA
>SBJP01000652.1:0-12125 GCA_014805705.1 Cucumispora dikerogammari
TTGTACCGAGTAACACAAAAAAAGATGATAAGAAACAAATAATTTTTTTATTCTTTAATACAAAAAAACTATTTTATTTTGTAATAAATATATATTGTGAAACAAAAGAGTTGACAATAGACAAATTATATGTCGCTGCTGATAAATCTGTTTTATATTAAAAACAAAAATTTTTTTGTTAATTAATGACGTTACTACTAAGTAAAAAAAATAAAAAAACTTAATGTATCACATGTTGTTTTTTTAAGCTGATAAAAATAATCATAAATATCACTTCAATAGCAGAGGCGAATTAACTATTGAGAGAGATCAACTATCAATTATTTATATTATTGTGTTTTTTATTCAAAATATTAAATATTTTAAAAAAGTCTGTAAAGTCTTAATTATTAAGAATGTGTTTGTACATATATTTAGCAACATAAAAAACTAATATATGTTTCGTTACATATATAGCATTTATACTTAATTAGACTTGTTTCTATTTAATTAAAATTCATTTCTATTTAATTTAAATCTATTGCTATTTAAGTAATTGTTTGGAAGAAAAACTATATTACAATTAGAGGAAAAGGTATATATCGAAAATAAACTGTGATATAAAAAAAGAATTCGTGACAACGTGAAGCAAATAGAGTATAAAGAACATCATACTAATTTTTTGAAATATTGTTTATATGAACGTCAGGTAATTATATAAAAATGACAAAATGAAATAAAATAAGATTTAATCAAAGTCCTTCATATCTAATGCACTACCACAATTCCCCTTGATTAAAGTGAAATAAACTATCATATCTGCTTGTGTTATTTGATTCATAGCCTCGACAATATTTTCTGAAAATGATTGGTTGTTATCCGCCAAAACATAATTTCTCACAAATGTCTTAACTTTTCCGAAACAAAATTTAATAAGATTGAGTATATAAAAATATAGACTTAAAAACCGCCGCATCAAACCATTTTCTTTAAAAAAATTTTCTTTTTCACGAGAATGATGAATAGAGGAATTGTCATAGCACAAAACACACTGTTTTTTAAAACCCAGGTCTAAAAAGAAGAAGAAAGAACTTAAGAGATACTGTTTAAAATCTCGAGTCCTTGCTCCACCTCGATAACGACACTATATAAAACTTTTTTTTTATTTATTGCATGATTAGCGACACATTTTTTATTCTGTTTGTTGGAAAAACTGCAGTTGCTCTCGCAACTGTCTTGGATCTTTCATAGTTACGTCTCAAGGACGGATTAAAAGGGTTTTCGTCAATGAGAATTATGTATTTATCTTCAATTCTAAAATTGTTTAAAAAGTAGTTCGCGAACTCTTTTCACACATATTTGCTCCTGGGGATATTTATGGCTTTTTTTGTGCAGTTTATTTTTTTTAGCGTGATGGAAATGTTTAAGTGACATTTACGTATCGTTTCAAGACACAATGTAATTAAAAATTTTTGACGATCGTTTTCCTGTATCGTATTCAGAGTAACAGTGTAGTTTGTGCGAATTTTATTTTCGACGAAATCTGCAATTTCGTTGTAAATGCTCTGCTCCTAGGTCTTCTTCTACGTGGACTAATCGAAATATCTCGACTTGATCTATATTTTTTAATAACAGATTAAACACTTCTGTATTTTAATCTAGTTATCGAGGCAATAGAGATAATGTCGCGAACAAATAAAAAAAAGATTTACTATTTTCTCTTTTTCCCGAAGCGAAAGCGACGGTCGCTATCGGCGCAGAATGTTTTTTTGGTTTTCGGCTGGAATAAGAATCATAATCTTATTTTTTGGACTTTATTATATATCTACGTATCAAAAAGAGAGCGCAATTTTTACGTCGAGAAACTCACGTAGTTTTTACCTTTCTATGAAATGAACAATATTTTAGTTTGATGAGATCTTTTAAAGAAATGTGAATGAATTTTAATTAAATAGAAACGGTTTTTAATTAAATAGAAACAGATTTTAATTAAATAGAAATAGATTTTAATTAAATAGAAATAGATTTTAATTAAGTAGAAATGCTATATGTATTAAAATGGATAACTAAAGACAATTAAACACACATATACAATCCTACGTGTTCGAAGTTAAAAAAAACCGTGTGTTTTAATTAAAATAATTTTAATTGGTCAAATATTTTAATTTTTATACAATGTTTAGAAGAGTCGAAATAAACGATTATTTAAAAATATCATATAATAATTAACACTTAGTTAATTGATTGAAGAGATGTTTTCAAAATAAGCACTTTTTTGTAGAATAAGTGTTTATATCTGATAGATATTTTTGTTAAAAAACACATATAAAAAAAAGATAAAAAAAGTTTTTTACAATAAACAACTCAGTTATATGCACCATCAATTTATTAATAAAGTTTTTTCTATATTATATGTTTGTTTATTTTACAATATTTTTTTGATGTTTTTTTTATTTTTCATAAATATATTTTCATTTTAAATTTCTATTTTTTTTTTATGTCTTTAAAAATTTTTTTAATATTTTACAAACCTTTTTTCGAAAATATCAAAAACTATTACAATCTTTAACATATTGACAGTTAATATAAAATTTGATTTTGAATTTTAATTAAAACAAAAAAAAGCTAGTTATTAAAAACAATGCTTTTTAAAATTGTCGCTAATCTTGTGTTTTAAATAATACAAACGAAACAAAAAACATAATAAACCTTTTGTAAGAGCCTCCGATAGTAAAATAAACTATCTTTAAAACACTTTAGAATTGCATTAAGCTAAAACTTTAAAATAAAACGTCGATAAGAAGTTCTAAAAACTAAGATTTTCGGGAAGTTGCTTTTAAAACAATAAAAAATAAATTACGAACTACAACACGCTCATTTGACTTTTAGAAGCTTTTTTATCTTGCTTAGAAAAACAATGAAAACTTTCTTAATAAAAATTGGTTCTTTTAAAAAAACGCGTAGATTTTGCTAAATTTATATAAATAATTTTCAAGATAAATTACAAAATACCTATTAAAAAAAAATTTACAAAAAAGATGAAATTTCAAGTTAAAATAATTGCACTGTTAATATAGAAAACTATACAACTAAATCTGAAAAATATAAAATATCAAACATTTTTTTTCGTGTGTAATTTTTAATACGCTAAATCTACGCTTACTATGCTGAAGTCAAATCATATGTTGCGTAAGTATGTTATAAAGTGTCAAAAAAAGCGTCGATAGATATGTGTTGTGACTTACATTGCGACTAATGATACTCAAAACACAACATCTATCTTAATCTATCTTATGCTTGTAATTAATAAAATCAGATTTATAAATAGTGGTTTTCATCGACTCGAACGTCTATAAGCGTTTAGTTATATAAAACATAATCTCTGAGCGGGAATAACCACGAATTAATAACCCACATGCTATAAGCTTTAACTATCTATTATTGGCCTATTATTCTGCTTAAAAAATAAATTTAAAAACAAGATAACACAATCGGTAGTGTTATTTTTTTAAATCAAAATAACAATAGCAATAATTTATTATTTTTTAGAAAAACAAAAAGACATTTATATTTAATGAAAGCTTTCAAATTATATAAAACCGTAGCGTTTTTAAATGTGCGTCATGTTTTTTGTATTTGATTTTTGACAAATAAAACTCATTAAATTTGTCACAATCATCGTTTTTATATAAAAAGTTCTAAAATTTGAGTCTAAAAATTTTATCGAGTGTATAAACTATAAACAATTTAATTTAAATTAATAAACAAAAGACATTAAAAATAGTCTTTCAATGACGGAATAAGCGTAATTCTCAGCACTCCGTAATAAATATACTTACATTATTTAAATGCAGAAATCTTCTTTAATAAAATTTTATTAAAGGTACTTTGCATATAACTTGACTATATATTACTTTCGTAATCTTATAATGTAAAAACAGAATATTTAATATAAAATTAAATATTATAAAAAACACTGTAATATTTACTTCTATGTTTGATACCCTGAGTTTCCACTGTTTTAATGATAATTTATTTATCAACATGTTTTTTTAATAAATTACATTGTTTTTTGTTTAAATAGTATTTTTTTATATAAACTACTTTTTTCTGTTTTTAGTAAAAAAATTTTTGGGTTTAAGTTAAAAACACAGAGCGTAAAAATTTAACGCAACACTAATCACATATGTAAACAAACGTTTGCTTTTGTTTTACGACGTGTTTTTTTTGGTTTGTGTTTTCAAATAAATTAAAATAAATTTTACTAAAAATAAAAAAAGTAAAATTAGAATCTAAAATTGTTATTAAAATATAAAATGATAAAGTTTAAATAATATATAATGTTAATATATATATAAACACTATTAATAAAACATGGTCACATAATTAGTTTTATTAAAATAATATAAGACCAATTATTGTTACACCCCAAACACATTCCCCTCTCCTCCCTCCTTAAAGAAATAACTACATTAAATAAATAATAAAAAAGAGCTATACCGGTATAGAGCAGCCCTTCTATAGATTACTACTATATAAGATAACAGCTCAGCTACGTGGCTATAATATTACTATATATAATCTACAAATAACGAAACGAACGAACGAACGAACGATACGAACGAAACGAAACGAAACGAAACGAAACGAAACAGAAAAATAAATATTAGTAAAGTTATAATAAAAATACTATAATAAAATTATAGTGGGAGTGATGTCTGTGGGGTGTGACAATTATTAACCAACAGCACAGTTTTATAAGCGTGTCATATATAAAGAACAATAAAATTATACATCTTTTTTAATTTGAAATAAGCAGCATTATATTTTTTGTTCTATGTCTATCTTCGAACAACAAATAAAAACAACTTTTGTTTAACTATCAGCGTAAGCATATAGTTTTTTAAATTAGTACATTAAGTATTTTTTAAACAATGACTTCATTTTAATATAAAGACAAAAGCAACTAAAAAACAACCCGTCTGGTTATAATATAAAACTAATAAGTATATAATACATCAACAAAAAATTGAAGCCGAAATCGAATATATATAATACTCGTTTATATTCTGTTTTTTAAAGTTTAAAAATTTGCAAAATATTTATAAAAACTTCACATATATTTTTTAGTTTAATTTTGACGTTTAAAAAATTTAATTTACAAGTTTAGATTTTTAACTAAAGACTTGTTGAAATAAAAATATTTTGTTTTTTTTAATGTTTTTGCAAAAATCTTTCTCTAATGTACATTGTTGTTACCGTATCTGCTTATAACAATACAATCTATTTTTAAAAAAAAATTTTTTTATTTTGTAACAAAAAATAAAGTGTTTTTTAATCTGTTTTAATCTAAAATCTAGAATTGACCAAAAATATAGTAGTATAAAAAAGTTATTAAATAACATATATTATATCATTTCGGCTTGTGTATATATTTCTTGGCGTTAATAAGAAGTACGCGCTTTTTTATTGTATTTTTGTCATATTAAACGGAAGGCTATTTCAAACACAAAACCTTCATATAGAAATTTTTTATCGTTAACAGCAAATTATTTTTTTAATTAAAAATACACTTTTCTCTATCTTTAAGGCAAATTGTTTTTTTTATTAAAATATACTTTTCTCTATCGGTAAATCAAAAAAGTTTTTAATTAAATTTTTTTTATATTTCTTATCGCTAACTACAAAAATAAAAAACTTAAGCTAAATATACTATTCATTCATTATTTTCGTCTTCAACTTTTTTTTTCACAGATCTAAACATTTTAAGATAAAAAACATTACAATCGGCTAGTGTTATTGTCTCTATCTTCGTTAATCTCGCTTGACGCAAGGCATTTACAGATAAATTCTAGATCGAACGACAGTGTCTTTCTATTTGCTAAAACAATTTTTAATTATATTTAGCATAATGAATATGACGGCAAGTTTTTAAAACAATTCTTTCACTATTTAAAACTTTTTCAAGATCTCTGTAGTGATGAATTCGAATTTAACTAAGACATAAAGGCTAAATGCGGTTATGGCCATCCTTCCTTTTTTTGCTCTAAAAAAAACACCCCCTCATGTGAACGAGAAATAAAGTTAAAGATGAATGCATTTCGGTGGTCGGGTGTTTCAATTTATGCGTTAAAACATGTCTTATCGCAGGAAAAAGATTTTGTAAGGTTTGTAGAAAGATAATGGTTTTGGGTGAGTTGAAAACTGGGGATGGTTTACGATAGAGTTGTTTAGCTAAAAAGTGAGCTAAAAAGCAAATTAGTATTTGAAAAGAGTTTATTTTCGAAGGTTTTCATTTACCTTTAAAGAAGATAATTTAGATACTTTACATGTAGTCGAAAGAGCCCCTAATAAAAGAAATGAAACACGAAATGGAAAAGATGGTGTCAATACTGTTTTAAAGATTTTACGTTTGAATTTGTGTAAAAAAAAAGACTAAAATTGAAGGTCAAAGTTGTTTGGCTGAGGTAGACAAAACAAAATTAACTAAACGAAAAGGGAATCTAGGGAGAATACCCGAACCGGTTTGGTGTGTCTGAGATATTTGCCAGACCCACAAAAAAATTTTTTACGAATTAGTGAGCAAACGAAACTCTAATACTACTTGATATTCTTTTAAGAAACGTCTGTCTTGAAACAACCATAGTTACAGATGATTGGAATGGTTATAACGGACTTGACAAGGTTTTTTTTAAACACCTCAAAATAAACCATAGTAAGCATTTTGTGAACCCGAATAACTCCGAAATCCACACTCAAGCTATCGAATCGTTGTGGGGAAGACTTAAAAGATACATAAAAAACAACCCACTAATCAAAAGGATACACTAAAAAATCTGGTAAATGTGTTTAAAATTAAACGTCTAACAAAAGATGTTTTTCACAAACTTTAGACCACTTTTTTATAATTATTATTGTTTATTAAACACATTTCACTATATATTTTTATGTTTAAAAGCAAAAAATGGAGGGGGGGGGGGCTATGCCGCATTTAACCTTTAATATTATTAGAACGCAGGCTGTTCAGTACTAAAAAAATTAACACAAACACTTTTATTAAAAGTTAGACAAAATAGTCGAGTTATATCATTATAATAATACCACCAGCAACTTTTATTTTCTCAGACTTTTTGAAAATGTATTTTTACAATTTTAAAAATAGACTTTCTGATATAGATGTGCTTAAAAGTATTTAATTCATATGATCGAAAATATATTTATATACTTGCTATATTTTATTCTTCCAACTAATTTTTTTTGTCTTTTATCATTTTGTCAGTTAACAAGCTCTATATAGTTATTTAATATATTAAAAAAAAGCATCTGCTTGCTGCGTTTTAACTTAATTCATAAAACTTTTTTTTAAATTTAAATAACTTTGTATTTAAAAAACATGCTAACATTACAAAAACTTGTTTTTTGTTACAGCACTGATCTTTTCTAAATTAATTTTAATCAGACAAAAACTGGTGTTAAAAAATATACAAATTTTGTTTTTTTAATGAGAACAAACTCGGACTTTTTTGTTAAACGATAACAGTAACGATAACACTGAGGCTTGTTTTTTCGTCGTCTGAATGTTTAATAAAAGAAATATTTAGATTAAAGAAAAAAATATAAAGAAAGTCAACGAATCTGACTAAAAAAACTATTTTTATGAACGTTTAGATAATTAAAAAAAAACATTGCAGAATGAAAAATTTTAAAACATTGTAGTCTAAAGAGTTACACATTAGCTGTATTTTAATACAGTTATCTATGTTTTTACAGAATGCAGCAAGTTCCATTTTGTTTTTTTTATAACAGACATTTTTCACAAATACAGTGTATCTAAAATAAACAGCTGAACAACTAATAATATCAGTTCGTTGATTCTGTTTAATGTTATAAAAAAGCTTATAATCTAGATAACATATCATAAAATAAAACTGTTGCGCGTTTTCAAAATGTTCTGACTTAAAGCAATAAAATTAAATGTATAGTAAACAAACAAATTGATTCATAAAAGAAACAAGATAAGTGATTGTTAAGCTTTGAAACTAACATATCATAAAAACAGAGAAAATTGATATGATCTGTGTTTTAAATAAAATATTGAACAGCGCGAAATCTTCCTCCTATAATTAATATCGAAAAATACACATATGTGAACAAATGTTTTTGTTTTGAATAAAATGTACTTTAAAACTAACTTTTACAGCTATATAAATAGATCACAATCTTAAGCACGGCTTGTTGCGTTGTCAATATACATAACTTTTAAAAAACTTTTTTATTATATATAATACAAAACAGTATTTTATTTACATCAAAAATGTATTATATAAAAACTGTGGGTAAACTGTGACTGTTTGTGACTTGCTGCTTTCTATGTTTTTGGTAAAAGTGTCGAATAAACAAACCAATTTTAATTATAAAAAAACATGATAAATGTACAGCTTTATGCATTAATATTTACAAGATTATCCATTAATATATACGAAACTCTCCAGTAGTGTCAATTTAAAAATGAAGATATATGATATTATATTACAAGCAAATAATTTGGGCAGATAGCATAGATTGTATATTATCCTACACTATAAACATAGATAATCTAGACATTAGACGATTAAGTGAAAAAGTTGAATAAAAATAAACTTTAATCATAAAAAAGGCTGTCTTGCCATGCCTCTTTCAATTCACTTTCTCATATTTCGAAACCGGCCTGAGAAATCAATGTTATCCTAAGTCAGTATATTAAAAATTCTTTGTTTTAGTTCATTTGAGTTTGTAAATCCTTGTTCTCTTGCTGTAAACTTTGCTTTAAAATGACTAAAATATTCTTCAATTGGATTTAATTGTGGCGAATAAGGTGGTAAAAAACGATGATTGATGTCCCATAATTTTAGTTCTTCAATAACATCTCTTATATTATGAAATGAGCAATTGTTTATTGCAAGTATATCATTCGGATTGCTATCGAAATGTGGTTTGAGTGAGTTTTTAATGAAAATAATAAAAGAATCACCTTTAAAAGCTCCATCTTTAGTTTCAAAAGTGAGCACTCTTGTTTTTTTAATAACTACAAGGGAGCTAATATTTTGCTTCCGATTAGCTTTGACAACTTTTATGGCTTTTGAATTTTTTGGGGAATACCCATAGTTTCTACTATAGTGTAAATTAGCGCCTGTTTGATCCATAAAAACCAGCTTATCGTCATCTATTTGGTTTATTATACGACATTGTTACTGTCTAGAATCAATTGTTCTTACAGTATTTCGTTTTTCTGGAATCTTTACTAGTCTCTTCATAGTGAACTCCGTGTCTTTTAAAATTATGGGAATGCTGCTTTGACTTCTACTGTAATTAAAAGCCCTTAACTTTTCTGCCAATTCACCCTGTCTATAAGAGCTGTCTCTCTGTAGCATTTTTATAGTTGTTGCTTTCACAGTTGATTTTTTCTTCGTCTTTTTACCTTTTTTGTTGCGCAAAATGTGCTCATTCGTTTCATCCTCGTTGATTTTTTCGATAATTCTGTATACTCTTTTCAATATCAAGTTTGGTTACATTGCTATCTGTTTTGCAGATTGGCCTCTGTCTATGGATCTTCTCACAGTATTAAGTATTTCTGCAGTTATCGTTTTTCTTGGCTTTCTTGTTCCAGTGTTGTTTGTTGCTTCTTCTTCTATGTTCTTATATATTGTTTTTTTATACAAATAGTTCTATCAAGTATTTTGTTTTTATTAGATTTTTATATATACACAGAAGCTAACGGGAAGAGAGAAACGGAATATTTTTTATAAATTATTAACTTTAATTTTTGTAAAAGAGTCTGTTAATTTTATGTATTCTTCTATGTACTTCCATATAGAACAGCAATGGTTAATTTTGTATATATTAATGGATATCTTTGTATATATTAATGGATATTTTTGTATATATAAATGGATATTTTTGTATATATAAATAGACAATTTTGTATATATAAATGAATAATTTTGTATATATAAATGAATAATTTTGTATATACGGTGAAATCTCTAAGAGTTGCCACCTCTAAAATTTGCCACTAAATTTTTGTTTTTGACTAATTTACTAATCTTTTTTCTAAAACTTGCCACTTTTTCACGAATGAAAAAGACAAGTTTCTCAAATAAAAATTTAACGATTGGAGGAAAAAAAAATAATAGTCTACTGTTTACAGTTTTTTAAAGGCACCTCTCGCTCGAGTGGCTGAAAAGTTCGCTTTCAAATTTTAAAAATTGATTGCAAGAAGATCAATCGCAAATTTCATTTCACAAAAAGTTGAAATTGATAAATGCGTCGCTGAAAACGTAGAGAAGAAGAATGTTCGAAGAGACCTAGCGTTTAAGATAATAGGCTTAAAGCTAATGGAAAGAATGCGTGTGACAGAAGCAAAGGATGGGGTGCTATCTGATAAAATTCTGTTGATAAAATCATATGAAATTGCCAAAAACCATTCGCTTGAAACATTCAAAGACTCTTCGGGTTGGTTAGATAAATTTAAAGCCAGAAATAACATCAGAGAGAGAACAATATCTAGAGAAGATTTTAAATTGTCAAGTGTTGATTCCACAGCATGCTATGATTTTATTTAAGAAAAAATGCGCAACTACAAACTTCCAGAGATATATAATTGTGATGAATCAGCTTTTTTTTATAAAATGATACCCTCTCGTGGGCTTTTAACAAAGATAAGACGAGGGGGCGAGAAATATAAAGATAGGGTTACGTTGTTGTTGTGTACGAATATGGGCGAGTCTGATAAACTTTTACCGACTGTTCTTGGTAAATCAAAAAATCCTCGCTGTTTTAAAAGATTTGCTGTTAAATATTTTGCTCAATATAAAGGTGATCAAAAGGCATGAATGTCGGCCAGTATGTTTAATGAGTGGTTAATGGATTTGGTGATGAAAAGAAAAAGACAAAAAAAGAGTATTTTATTATTAATGCACAATTGCCCATCCCATAAAATAACATACAGCCCGAGTAATATAGAACTTGTCTTTCTACCCAAAAATTCGACGTCGAGAGCTGGTCTTTAGATAGCGGAATAATTCGTAGTAATAAAGCCAAGTTTTATGAATATCAAATGAAAAAGATTGTTATGAGTTTAGACAAAAATATTAGTGCAGATGAGTTATATAAGTCGAGCAATATTAAAGATGCAATAATATACACCAAGTGGGCGTGGGATGATGTGATTTCAATGACCATTAAAAATTGTTGAAATAAAGCCGAATATAACTTCGATAATGTAGATCTCAAAGACTCGGTATAATTCAGATAGAAAACTATGCGGTTTTCTGCAAAAAAAATGGACATATTAGATTTAGCTAAACAAGATGAACTGTTCGAAAATATACTCGACTGTAATGATTTTATATTATGTGAAGAGACGATGTGCTACTCTCTGAAAAAATCGATAATAATGAAGCCGATGAAACCATTGAAGAAATGAAAGAATTTAAAATAAAAAAAGACTTAAAAGAGAGAATAAAGAACTTTTATGAGCTAAAAGAGTATTTGCTTGAAAACAGTCGACCTTCTGAAGAGCTCATCAAAAGCTTAAAAACTATAGAAAACACACTGGCCGTGAAACTTAACGCTCTTTCCGGTTCAATTCTATATACTTAATTAAAAGGTAAACGTTTTTTCATGAATACATATGGTTTTTTCTAAAACTTGTCATTTTCTAAAACTTGCCACTTTTTTTTCCAAACAAAAAAAGGAAAGTTTTAGAGGTTTCACTGTATAGTGAAAAAAGAGTATTTTATGTATAAATATATTTAAATAAAGTATTTTTATTGATTAGAAAGAATTTGTTTCTCAAATTTTTTCTTATGGCTATTTAAATGAAACTGTCGTTGTTTATATACTTACATACACAACTAAGAATATTAAAAAAAATAAAGAAATTTCTATTGAAAAAGAGCTACTCTTTTTATCTTTCCAGATTTATTAATCAACCTATACTTCTTTTTAACAAAAAATATAAGCAAATCTAATAATTAAGAGTAAAATAAATATCAAAGAAACGAGAAAACACGAGATTTGTGTCAAACCAAAACTTTCTCATTTGAATATTGATTTCGATTATCGACATCAGCGTCTATCTTTCCTTTTCCATTATCTTCTTTGCA
>SBJP01000653.1:0-12089 GCA_014805705.1 Cucumispora dikerogammari
ATGAAACTCTCGTATGCATCTATCAATAGTACTTATAGAAACTGTTTTATTCATTTGATCTTGAACCTTTTCTTTTATTTGTTTGAGCGAAAGTGTGCAGTTTTCGTCAATCCAAGTGCAGATCGTTGTCTTTTCTTCTTTGGATAGTTTCGATCGCATATCACCAACTTGCTTCTTTGATTTGATTTCGCCCGTTTCTATGTACGTTTTTACTATCTTAATAACAGTCTGGTAGTTAATAGATAGTTCTTTTGAGATTTTCATTTGTGTTTTACCCGAATTAAATTTTGTAATAATTTTTTGTCTATAGTCTGTTGATATTTTTCTTCCTTTGTCATGCGCTCATAATAGTTTTTTTTGTGTTTTTGTTTTTGAGCACATATATTTGTTTAAATAAAATTTAATATATATTTGATTGCAAAAGATATATATTTGATTGAAAAACCGTATAATTAAATTTAAACAATTCTGGAAAAGTTTTATCTCTTTTTTAGAAACTAAATTTATTTTTTTTTAAAAAATGTTTTCGGCTATTATTTATTCTTTTTCTTTCTTCAAATTGTGTAAAGGTTACTTTACCACTTTTATTTAAGTTTTTTTAGTTTTTTCCTAATACTTAATTCATCTAACCTTTTGAAAAAGCGCTCTCATTAATTACGATAATTTGCTCAAAAAAAAACATTACATATGTTCATTAAGTTATTTCTTAAAAAGCGTGTTTTTCACTACCCGTTCTATGCTTATTTTACTCACTGAATATATTCTCTGTTATTGTGTAGAGGAACTACTACATTTCACATCACTTAAAAAAACTTTTTAAAAATGTAATTATACTTCACATCAGCCAAATATCTTTCAATAAAATAAAACCAAACCCTGTGAAAAACAAATATTCTATTTTAAACTAGCTTTAAACGAAAACAAAATAAAATACTTGCGATAAATGAATGTAAAGCCACTTACAAATAGTATACAATGTAAATTTTTTTTAATAAACGAATTGTAATACAGTGAAATCTATAAGAGTTGTCACTTCTAAAATTTATAATACATTCTTGTTTTCGACTAGTTTACTTATTGTTTTCTAAAACTTGCCACTTTGTCATTCATCAAAAAACAAACTGCTCAAGTAAAAATTTAACGATTAAAAAAAAGAGAAATAATAGTGTCTTGTTTACAGTTTTTAAAAGCATCACGCGTTGAGTGATCGAAAGTTTTCTTTCTAATTTAAAAAACTATTGCAAGAAGATAAATCGCCAACTCTGATTCACAAAAAGCCAAGAATACAAAAGATTCTCGAAAACGCTGAAAAGAAAAATGATAAAAAACACCTAACAACATGAATAGACACGAGGCTAATGGAAAGAGTGGGGATGATAGAAGCAAAATATGTGATGCTATCTGATAAAAATCCGTCGATAAAAGCAAATGAGATAGCCAAATCCTTTTAATTGAAACATGCAAGATCTTCTTATAGTGGTTAGATAAATTTAAATTCACAAATAATTCGAAAAAAAAATTATTTGAAAAAGGTTTTAAATTGGCATGTGTCGATTTCACAATATAGTATAATTTTATCAAAGAAAAATGCGTAACTACAATTCACAAGAGCTATATAATTGTGATGAAACAGTCTTACCTTATAAAATGTTGCTCTCTCGTGGACTGTTGACAAAGATAAAGCAAGGAAGCTAAGAATATAAAGATATGGTCTTACTGTTGTGTTGGAACGTGAACGAGATTGAAAAACCTTTACAGCTTGTCGTTGATAAATCAAAAAACACTCGTTATTTTAAAAGATTTGCTTTTAAATCTTTTACTCGGTATAAAAGTAATTAAAAGGCATATTGACGTCCAGTAGATTTAATGAGTGATTAATGAAAAAAAAGACAAAAAAAAAAGTTTTTATTATTGATAAACAATTGCCTTTCCCATAAGATAACATACAGCTCGAATGATATAGTGCTTGTTTTTCTACACAAAAATCTAACGTCAAAGACTCACGGTCTAGATAGCGTAATTATTCGGGGTTTTAAAGCCAAGTTTTATGGCCAACAAATGAAAAATGTTTTTATGAGCTTATACGAAAATATTAATGTAGGTGAGTTATATATATCGATCAATATTAAATATTTAATAATATACACCAAGTAGACGAAGGATGATGTGACTTCTACGATTATTAAGAATTGTTGATATAAAGCCGGATATAACTTCGATAATGTAGATGTCGAAGATTCTGTAATTTAGATAGAAAATTATAAGGTTTTAAAATGAAAAAAAAAAGTTTTTTTAGATTTAACTTAACGTTATAAACTGTTCGAAAATATACTTGAGCGTAATAATTTTTTATTAAGTGAAGCAGACGATGTGCTTATCTTTAAAAAACAGATAATAATGAAGTTGATGAAATAATTGAAGAAGTAGAACCAGTTAAAGTTAAAAAAGACAATAAAGAATCTCTATGAACAAAAAGAGTATTTGCTTGAAAACAGTCGATCTTCTGATAAAGTCATCAAAAACCTAAGGGCCATAGGAAACACACTAGCGGTAAAACATAAAGATTCCTCCAGTTCAATTCTAAACTACTTATTAAAAAAACAAACTTCTTTTTATGAATACATATTGTTTTTCTAAAACTTGTCACTTTTTCCTTCAAACAAGAAAATGTAAGTCTTAGTGTTTTTGACTGTATATATTTTTTTCTTTTTCTGAACCAAATCCAAAAAATAAAGCCAAAATAAGCGATAAATGTTTTTTAAAAAAAAAGTATAATTACACACAAATTTCCCGTTTTATAACACTTTTACCTAATTAACACATTTCTCTGTTTAAATAACATAGCTTTCTGTTTAAATAACATACTTCTCTGTTTAAATAACATACATCCCTGTTTAAATAACATACATCTCTGTTTTAATTCATTTTTTCCTTAATTTTCTTTTTTCTGTTTTTATTCATTTTTTTCCAAATTGATTAAAACCCCATACAAAGAATTTATATCTTCTCCGATTGCATATGGAATTAATCGCTCGCATTTTATTAATTTCATATTCTGTTAATCATAGTTTTTTTTAGAAAAATAATAAAAACAGAAAAAAGCAAACTTGCAAGAAATGTTTTTAAAACAGACATGGTATATTTCTAAAAACATTTGTACCTGCTAATCATAACCCACTATAGTGTTAGTTCAACAAGTTTAACTAAAACTTTTTTTTAATAAACAAAAACCATTCCAATAAAAGTTGAATATTTTGTATAATAAACTTTCTTTTTTTATTGTTAAACAGCGTAACCACACGTAATAGCTTCAGCCTTCTATTAAAAATAAATATGAGAAATTTAATAAAAGAATGAGCAATTATAAAAACAAACAGTACTTGCCTAGTATCTCCTCAATATAATTTTAAATAAGAAAACCCCATTATAAAAAAATATTCGAAAATATTTAAGCAGAGACAACCAAAAACGAATTAAAGTTCATTTTTAATTAATGTTACACCCCAAACATATCCCCACTCTCCTTTTCAAAGAAATAACTATATTAAATAAATAAAAAAAAAAGAGCCTCTACCTGGAATCTAGAAGCCCTTCTATAGATTAGTACTATATAAGATAACAGCTCAGATACGTGGCTATAATGTTACTATATATAATCTACAAATAACGAAACGAACGAAACGAAACGAAACGAAACGAAAAAATAAATATTTGTAAAGTTATAATAAAAATAATATAATAAAATTATAGTGGGGGAATGTTTTTGGCGTGAGGGATGTCTGTGGGGTGTGACAATTAATATTTTATAAATCGAGATTTTTTTATTTATCACTGTTGCGCTATAAGGCGTAAAAACTCGCGCCCAGACATCTTTAGTCTGTTTTTTTCTTTGATTATTTTTTTTAAGCAGATTCGGTATTTCGTTTTAGTTCAATTTCATGTACATAAACAACACTAATACGTGTATTTGCGACGTTTTAAATCAAGAATTTCACATCTATTGTCTTGGTTTTTACTTAAATGTTTTTGCATAATTAAATTATAGTGTAACTTTCTTAATTGAGATTAAAGTGGGCTGGTTTAATGTACGTATTGTTTATTGATTAGTTTCTATCAGGCTCGATTGTTTCTCTCATCTTGGTTTCCTCATAAAAGGCATAAATTTACAACTCATTTTTCTTTATAAATAATTTTTTTTGAGTAAAAAAACTCAGCAAAAGAATACATTTTTTAACAAAGCTTCAAATAATAAAACCATGGATCGCGCATTTAGAGCCATATATAACTCAAGTATTTACTTAAAAGACATCAAAAATATGAAAGACTTAGAAAAATGCCCTCAGAAGTATAGAATAAAAATAACGAATCTTTTATATAATTTTGATATACTTCATAATTTTTATATTAAATTTAGAAAGGAACATGAAAAACCAGGTTCGAATTTTTATATACCAACAATAAAATCTTCACAAATTTATTTGAATGATTATTTTCAAAGTTTGTTATTGTTTAATGAAATTTTATTTAATAATTTTTCGTTCAAGAATCATAAAATACAAAAAACCTTACAAAAATTTAAGTTTGAAAAATCGTTTAAATTTGTTCGTTTAAATACTAACACCGTAGAAAGTATAGAAATAAATCGACTAATTAAAAAGTATAACTTAAAATCTACTTCAATCCCAAATGTCTTTAAAACAACAAAGCAGATATTTATAGAAGATATAAATAGAGTAATAAATCAAGAATTTCCTTCTTGTCTTCCCGCTTATTTATTAAACCCTTCCCCTAATTCGAGGGTTATTGATGCGTGTGGGGCTCCTGGAAACAAAACTAATCATTTAAGCTCTATAATGATGAATACAGGTGAGATTTTAGTCTATGAGGCTGATAAAATAAGGTTTGAAATGATGGAAAAAAGATTATTTAAAATGAACTCGAAAAACATAAAATGTTTTAATAAAGATTTCCTATCAGTAGACTCTTTTACTGATGTGGATTATATTTTAGTAGACCCTTCTTGTTCGGGATCTGGCATTAGGAGAAGTTCATTCAATAATTCGAGTCTTAATAAAAATTTTTCAGCATTAATTAAATGTAGTGAAAACGTTAAAAAAGGTATACTTGAAATAGTTAAAGAACAAACTGATAAATTTGATATTAACTTAAGAGAAATTGAAAATAAAAATAAAGAAATTATGTCATTTTCGCAGAATCAAACTATGTTATTAAAAAAGGCAATGAGTTTAAATCCCAAGAAAATTGTTTATTCGACTTGTTCTATTTATGAAATGGAAAATGAAGAAGTCATTAAAAATTGTTTAACTGAATTTCCGAACTTCAAATTTGAAAAAATTGAATTCGATTGGAACACTCGGGGCCTCGGAAAATACCAATTTGGAGAGTCTTGTTTAAGATTTTATCCCGATAAATTATATAGCGGGTTTTTTATTGCTGTTTTAATTAATAAAAATATTTTTACTTGATTTTTTATAGTCTTGTTCTGGAATATTGAGGGATTGGTGCTGTTCTCGATTATTCAAGACAATTATTCGTTTTAGAATCATAATTTAATTACGGTTAAAATCAGAATACACTTTAATTCGTATAAATAAAAATATATTTTAAAAAAAATTTATTCCATGGAAAATCAGACCGCGTATAAACCAACTTTAAACGATTTCTTAACTCTTCAATCACTTAACAAACCAGTAGAAACAAAGATTCCAATCGATTTAACTCTACTTTATAACTTTTCTCGTGATTTATATAAAGAGTTCGAAAAATATTTCTTATGTGAAATGTATACGAAAAATAACAATTTTTTAAATTTCATTCAAGCCCAATTGTCAAAAGAAATTTTTGATAAAATTTTTATTGGTCGAAACTTGGACTTTGAAAATAATGGTTTTTTAGCGCCTCGTGAAGTTAATTGTCTATTTCATTTATTTAATCCTTTACCTACTTCGATAGTTCCAATCGGTTTACTAAGGCCATCTGCTCATTTAAGTTCTATTATAGAAGTACCCGGTATAGTAACTAAAGTTGGAAATATTATTCCTGAGTTGCTCGTAGGCGTCTTTAAATGTGATGTATGTGGCATTATATCTGATCCTATAATTCAAGGCGAAGAGTATACAACACCAATTGTGTGTAGGAATCAGATATGTGGCAATAGGTCAAGTTTTTCTATCTTGGATAATTATAATGACATGTCTAATTATGAATTAGATGAACGTACTAAAGAAGTAAAATTTCAAATTAAGAATAATGATAATTGTAAATTCGGAAATTTACAGAGGATTGTGATTCAAGAAGAAATTAATTATCAAAATAAACTTGAAAAAAGAAGTGATTCAATCCCTAGAGTCTTAACCTGTGTCCTAAGAAAAGATTTGTGTGATACAATAAAACCTGGCGACAAAGTAAAGTTAATTGGTAAAATGATAGTTTTATTAAATCACAATACTGAAAACGCAAGGCTGCAAACAGTCAAATCTGTTCCAACATTGACAGGTTTTGGTGAAGAAATTAGAAAAAGGCGAGCCATAAATTTTAAGGAACTCGATTATGTTTACCAAATGGAAGTTAACAGCGTGTCTTTTTTAGATACTTTAAAAATTACGGGAAATATTTCACAAGAAACACAGGGTGGTTTTCAGGGTAAGGATGTTTTCTCATCTGAACAGTTAAAAACTATTGAAAACATGAGAAATGACCCGAATTTATATAATAAGTTAGCAAATAGCATTTTTCCTTCTATTCAGGGGCATCTTAACATTAAGAAATCTATTTTACTGCAATTAATTTCTGGAGTCGCGAAAGACTTTTCAACCTTAAAAAATAAAGATGGGAAAACGAAGGACACTACAAGACTGCGAGGAGATATCAATATCTTATTGGTTGGAGACCCCGGTACAGCAAAATCACAGTTTTTGAAACAAGCGAGTAAAATACTATTAAATTCTATTTATACGGCGGGTAAAACTTCTACTGCTGCGGGATTAACAGCCGCAGTGGTTAAAGATGCTACGTCTAATTCGGGTGATAATAAAAACAGAGGTGATTTCTCAATTGAACCCGGTGCGTTGGTATTAGCCGATAATTCTTTGTGTTGCATCGATGAATTTGATAAAATTTCCGTATATGATCGCGTATCCATACATGAGGCAATGGAACAACAGACAATATCTATTGCAAAAGCTGGTCTTAACTGCACTTTAAATGCAAGAACTTCAATTTTAGCCGCGGCAAATCCATTAGATGGGCGATATGATGAAAGCAAATCTCTATATCAAAATATAAACTTATCTGCCCCGATATTTTCAAGGTTCGATTTATGCTTTGTTTTAATCGATGAAAAATCCGAAATTAGAGATTGGAATATTGCGGATAAAATTATAAAAAATCACGTTTTAGGGAACAGCACATTTAATCCAACATTCTCAATAGAGGAACTCAAAGGTGAAGAACTGTTTTCTATAAAAGATGCACAGCTATTTATTCATTCAGTCAAAGATGCAACCCCTTTAATACCGCCTTCAACTCAGTTTTTAATTAGTAAAAAATTTGTAACTCTGAGAAAATTATCAGTTTTAATGGACGGGAATAAAAAAGGATATAAATTTTCAATTAGACATTTAGAATCAATTATTCGTTTGAGCGAAGCGCAAGCAAAACTTTTTAGTGATCCAATAGTTAGTGAGGAATATGTTGAAGAATCTTGTAGACTTTTAGGCTGTGCGGGGACTACAAACTCAAATCCGTCTTTAATGTCAAACAAGTCATTGAATCTCGGGAATAAAGAGACTGAAATTAATTTAGACGTAACCGATAAGGAGAATAAATTAAATACTCCGGCTAATAAGAAAATAATTAACAGCGAAAAATTTTTCAAAATAATGAATTCTTATATTTTTATATTAAAAACGAACGAACAAATGACAGAGGAAGAACTGTTGATGTCTTATTTGGAGATTCTGGTTGACCAACGAGGAGTTGAAAACGAGAGGGAGTGGAATAGTGAGGAATTACAAAAGGAAAAAGAACTTGCAAAAAACGTTCTTTCATTTTTAATTATGAAAGAAAATGTTTTGATTCGCGAAAACAATTTCATTATGTTGCATCCGATGTATGATGCGTAATCGATTAAAATTCACTTCTTTTTATTTTTTTAGCTAATTATTAATCATGGATAACTCAGAGGAAGCAAACAATAGCATTTTTCTCACTGACTCAAAGAAAGAAGAATTCAAAGTCTCTTTAAAGATACTGGGTCATAAATCAAAAACTGCAACATATAATTCTAAAACTGCAAATGAAGAATATAAAAGATTTTATTCTTTATTAAATCAAACACAAATTTCAGCCAAACTTTTTTCTGACACTGAAACACATTCAAAATGTGCTAAATTAAAGCTCACTTATTTGATGAATGTTGTAAAATCAATTGCTGAACAGCGAACGCTTTTAGAGAAGAAAGAAGAAAGTGAAACAATAAATGAATCTAAAGAAGAAAACGACGTTTTTTCACAACGAACACTTGCGAAAATGTATGAACAATTGGCAATGGCTACCGATAATACTGGGCTCTTAGATGAAGCCAATATTGGTATTGAAGACTTGAGTATCAGTCATAAAGATATTACTGAAAAAGCCACACATTTGAAAAATGAATTGAAAATTAGTAATGAAAATAAAAAAATCGATGCCAATAACTTGTTTAAGGCGATTGTATTTGGGTGTTTAGTGATGCTTTTCTTGGTTTTATATAGAACTTTTAGACGGCTGTTTTTTTAATAAAAAATAGCTTGTACATTTTGTTTCAATGTTTTCTGTGGTTTACTTGCTTATTTTCGCTATTCTTAAGAGATATTAGTTGACAACAACGTTAATAAATGGAATGGCCGGAAGGTAGGAAACATATTTTGCTTCTATAATCTTTGAATACGATTACGTTTGATAGTATCGTGAGAATCTTTTTATATATAGAATCGGAATATGTTCTTCTGCATCAATATATTAAAACTACAGAGTTAATTAAATCGCGAACATATTTGTTTTTTAAAATATTAACGGCCGTTTATTTTCTCCCAGCCACTCTTGTCTGTTGTTGAAAAAATCGTGTTAAGATAGTCCGCTCGAAAATAAAAATCTGGAAGATAATAAAAGATCTTACAGTTTTAAGTAAGCCTGTGGCTGAGCATAAGTAGCATCACGCTTTCTTGATATAAGCAGTTTATAGTTGCAATAAACAAACAAATTGAACTATAGCGCCAACTGTTGATATTCTAAACTCCGCCTTTCCCAGGGATGATTATACACCCAACTAAAATCTATTTTAACTTTATTTGTAATAAGCACGTAACTACACTCACGCAGTTGTTCGGACAGCGTGCTAGGTTTTTTTCTTGTTATTAAGAAAGGTTGATTTAAAATCGCATTATTGTTCACTAATATAAATAAAAAGGTTTATCTATAATGTCTAAAAACACAATTAATGTCGGAGTTAATATAGTTAATGTTTTAAAATATTTTAATGAAATTATACAAGAAATAAGGAAATATAGAAGAATAATGAATTCTCTCTCTATCCGCCTATGGCAAGGAAAATTATTATTTAATTCTTTTGCAATATAAACGCCGTGTCTTTTTATATTCAGCTTACCCAACAGCCCTATTATTTTTGACGAATCTATGTTTGTATTAATCTTATACGGATCGGCTCGTAAATACAACGCAGCTATATTTTGTGAGACGAGATATTTAAAACACCAAGGGTCACATATATTACTAAAAACTGTTTTATAATTGAGCCCACAATCAATTTTATTAGACACGATATTGCTATATTGAAGCAAGCTTGTTGATAATTTATTGTTCTACAAGCACGCAGTATTTTAAAATTTTTTTATTTTTTAGTAGGGGAAGAGATGCACATTTCCGTCTACCGCTTAGTCACGATCAAATAATAGAACTTCTTAAAAGACAATTTAACTGAACCGTGTTTTTTCTACACATATATAATATGATCTAAGTTACAAACGTTTTTTTTTGAAAAGAGTAAAATACGAATCGCTTCGTTTTCTTTTTTCTTAGCGGAATGTTCGTTCTATAGAAAAGATCTAAACATTAAGGAGAATGATAATTAGAATCCCGTTTAGACTTATCAGTTTTAGTAGATTCTATAGAATGCTTATGGTTAGAGTGTATAGTTTTTTATTCCAATCAGATACATAAAAAATATATTTTCACATATAAATCTAAATTGTCTGATTAATGTATAATAAACTTAATTTGTTTTTAATTTTCTATATATTAACCTTATGTTCGGAACCAGATGTATGGCTCAGGCATTTTATATTTTAAAAATTATGTGTCTGTTCTATGATATACCTATTGTCTGGTAAATAAATACACACAAAGGTTAGCAACATAAATGTAAAGAAAAAGTTTTTTTGTTGCGGCTATTATTACTGTAAATGCTTGAATATCTATATACGCTTTTTTCAACTATCACACTACAATATGAATAGAAGTTTAAATAAAATCAAAAAACATAAAAGTTTTTTATAAGAAAAAAATTTTAATATTTTTTGACGTTCTGTTACATCGACAAGAAACAAACTTCTCGAGGTAATTTTTCACTCCAGTAGCAACTTTCCCTTATTGAATTCGGTGATTTTTTCATAAAAGAATTTTTCTCATTCTATTTCAAATGTTATTTCATTTCTGATTTTTAGGTGAAAAAGCAAGTGCTAGAAACAAACAATATTTAATCAAAAAACCTAAATATTTTAACGATACTTTTTTTCTTTTATTTATTTTATATAATATAAAGGCCTTCGTAAATTTTTTTAAAGTGCACTTATTGTAGTATTTATAGAGAGCTCTAAAATATATTGCAATAGTTTTCTGGTGTCAATAACTTAAAATATTAGGCCCTAAATTTTTAGTAAAAAAAAGTTAAGTTTTTTTGATTTTTTTGCTGATAATAAGTTAACACACAATAAAATATTTCATTTATAGATAAATTGAAATAAAAATCTTAAGTTTTATAAAAAAAATATAAAGATTTCTATTACACAATTCTTTGAGATTTAATTGACTTGCAATGATATCATTTCAGTTTTTAAATATAAACAAATGAAAACATTTATATATATTTGTTATTATTATACAGCAATATAACATATAATATTTCTGAAGTTGAAGCATAATCGTTTCTTTAATTGACAATGTTTTTATATTTAGATTAGCATATAATTATCAAAAAAAAATTTTTTAATAAAGCATTTAGCGGATGATAAAGATGATAATTAAAGACTTATGGAATTTAATCTAAAAACACAAGCTTTTAGTATAAAAGCGTGTTTAGGTAACTTATATGGGATATATAATTTAGTTCAGCTTTTTTTACAAGAACAAGAAAATTAGATAAAACTTAGCTGTGCGTGTTGAAGAGAAAGCGTGAGAGAGCTAAAAGTGCTGAAAAATTCAAAAAAATTGTCGAAAAGCAAGCGTCTGTCTTAAGATAAAGCTTATTGCGTTCGCAGGTGTTTTTGATGCATGATTTTTTAGTGTTTGTTGTGAAAATCCAAATTGTTAAAAATTTTTTATTTTATGTCTTGTTTTCGTTGTTTTTTAAAAAACGTTTTTCTTTATTTTTACGCGTTTTTATTTGAGCCAAAAGTTATTAAATTTCTGTTTTTTTTCTTTTTGTTCTTAATAAAAAACCTAAAAACCAAAAAGTATGTTTTCTTACAGTAGACTATTTTCTTGAGTTTTTGTTTCTAAAACGAAATAAATTAAATGATTGAGTTTCCTAAACGAGCTGTTAGTATATATATTCGATGTTATATATATAATTTAATGAAAAGTGACAATAACAGACTCTATTTGTTTTTTTGGCTTTTCGTATAATTGTGAACTGACAAGTGTGTGCGATTTACTAATTTTCAATTAATCAGAACGTAATATTATAAAATCTCTTATTTATTAACTTTGTTAGGATTAGTAGTACACGTCGTCTAAACAATAACTTTTATTTTTTGAATACAAAACGTAAAAGAAACGAGTTTAATTTCACT
>SBJP01000654.1:0-12086 GCA_014805705.1 Cucumispora dikerogammari
CCCGCCCTGCGGGCGGCCCTTTCTTATAAAAACAATAAAACACACCCCAAACCCCCCCCCCCCCCCCCCAACCCCCCCCCCCCCCCCCCCCCCCCCCCCGATAAATAATAATTAACAGAAAGGTTTTTACTTTTCATAAAAAATAAAAAACTTTTCGCTACTGTAAATTTAAGACAGAAATATTTAAAATAATTATTTTTCAATCAAAAAACCTTGAAAAGTAAGATAACCTTCATTTCGAACTTCTTAGATAAACTAAACACTATTAATGCACACAATTTAAAAATATATAGATATTTATAAAGAAAAACATTTAAAAGCCACGCCAGTTTTTTTTTCATGTATAATAGTTGCTTTTAAAGTTAAATACAGTCAAACTTGTGTTTTTAAGCTTCTGTCTATGTGTTCTACAATTAAGTTATTACTTTCTTTTCAAAAATAAACGCTTATCTGTTGAAAAGATTTAGATTATCAACTGGCAAAACTATTCTATTTGTACTTATACTCATTCCGCATGCCCGAAAGCAGGGGTATTTTGACACTTTTACATTTTACTCACTAATATAATCTTAATTAAGTAAAGTCTATTATAATTTAACTAAGTAAAAACATTTAACTATTTATTAATCAAAAACATTTAACTTCATTTTTTAAATTAGCGATTAATGTGTGCAGTTATCTTTTATTTATCGCTGTTTTGCTATTAGAACAAAAGCCCCGTTCAGGAGATTTTAGTCTTTTTTTTCAACTGATTATCTTTTTTTTGTTAATCTCTTTTGTTCATTTGTTTTAGTTCGATCTGGGGTATAAACGACAATAACACGCGTGTTTAGGTTTTTTTTAAAGCAATAGAATAAAAATAAACATATAATCTCTATGTTTGTACATAATGAAAATATAATAGACTATTCTTAATTAAGATTATAGTGTGTGTATGGGAGAAGTGTATAAGTACTGTAATTCTTTCTCGTGTCGTAAATACTGGCGGTGTTGTTTTTTTGTACAGATTTAATATAACTAAAGCACAGAGATTACCATCGACTCAGCTCTCAGAGATTTGACGCAAGTATTCTTTTGTTTTAAATTTTCTTTTTTTCAACAGGATTAAGAAACCCTTTTGTTCTTTAATTAAAAAATCTAATCAAGCCCCATCTTACGTAAAAAAAATTTTAAATCGAACATATCCGGGAACATGTAACATCAAATCATCCGAAAAAAAGACAGAATTCTTATATTTTAGCAACTGGTGTTTATTAAGCTAGTTCTGAACAATATTTTAAATATCTTGTCACGAAAACTAAAATTTTATAGAAATAGACATCAGCTTTTACGACTTAAATTCGTTGTTTTAAATGAAAAATTGAGATTTTCACAACAATATTTATAAACACTAAAAAACTTGACTGTGTTTTTAAAAAGTTTTTTCTAAAATCATATATTTTGAGTTTTTTTTTCTGACTTTTTTTAACACTTTTCTATGGAGCTAAACGCCTTGTTTGTTAAACAATAAACACAGAGCTCATGGTGTCTTAATTGATACAAAAAAAACAATGGTTTTTAGTTTATAGCACTATACACGTTTCTTGAATATAATTTCCTTTATTTATTCTTTATTCATATATATTATCGTTTTGATAAACTATAAATATGAAAAAACAATATACACTTTTTTATCATAAATCTTTCAAAATAATACTAGGGGTTGTTATTGTAATAGACAGGTTGTGTTTTTGGAAATGTCTTTCTAAAGCCAATGCGTTAAAAAACAAGAGTTTGTATAAATATTGCGCTTGAAAAGAAACAACCGAAATGGAAAAGAGATAACTTGTTTTTTAAAATATGTTTTTATTTATTGATCTACGCTATGAAGAAAGCTTTCTAGCTAACGACATAATGATAACTGATACAAGCCTTCAAGCATTAAAATATCAAAAAACGCCAATAGTAAAAACTCGAACAGTCTTTTAGATAAAAGAAACGATTTTGAATACAAACAAGAGAAACCGAAATGTATACATATCAATAACCAACAAGCAAACTAACTAAATTAAACCAACGACAAAAACGAACGAAGATAATTTTCATCTACTAAAATCCTTCCGGTAAATGGCACCCGATAATTTTGCGATTATACCTTTTTTATATATTAATTTCGCGAGTTGTTTGTTTTTACTTCGAGTATAAGAGCAAAGGTTTTTCTGCATTTCACACCACCCAGCTGTGTTTCACACTTCAAAAAACTATATTTAAATTCCAAATGCGTTTTACAACACTTTATATAATTTAATTAAGTAAAAGACTATGCTAACTCGTTGAAGCAGAAGCTATTTAAGTAAATATTAAACAAAAATCTCTATTCAGCACGTTCGAATAAACCAATTTTAGCTGTTTTTGGTCACTGTTGCGGCGAAAGGCGCAAAATCCCCGAATCACTGCCTTTAGTTATCTTCTAAAAATATATATTTTTCATCAAATACGTCCGTTATTCTTTTTTTTATTCATTTTTTGAGGACTATCGTAAACAACACGTGTGTTTTCGTTGTTTAAACACAAAAACCCAAGTGTTTTTATATAAAGCTTTACTTGTTCTTCATAAAATTTTACTTGTTTGAAATATAGTGTTTGTGTGAAATGCAATTGATTTTTAAAATAACTTTCAAAAGGCGTTAAACGCAGCTATGTGATGTGAAATACACAAGTACCGAAACAAAATCGAAATGGGATGAGAAGACGTTGTAAATTCATGACATTTATTTGACTAAGATATCCGAAGAAGTGTTGGTTTTTATATTTTTGCTTCTAGTGATTATCTATTTTTACGCTTATATAACTGTCGCTGATCAAGTGATTGCAGTGTATAGAGCTATTTTACAATATAATATACAGTTTACGTTCTCGTTATGTTAAAAAATAAATATTCTTCTGATGATCTCATCAATATCAACTATTATTTCTGCCAATATTCTTCTCGTACCACATAAAAAGTCTATAAACCAGAACACCAGTTGTATAAAAACAGTCGTCTTTCTTTTATATTAAATATTTAGTATTTTATCTATTAAGCGTGGGGTTAATTATGTGTTTTTAAATGTTTGATTGCGTTTCAAAATAAACCTGTGTATAACTAATTAAATAATCAATATTTTGAAACAAAAAGACATGTTCTTTATACAAGAGTTTACTAAATATATTATGTTTTGTTTTTTTTCAAAACGACGTTTAGCGATAAAATATAAACAAACTAAACTTGTCAATTAAAAAAAGATTTACTTATTAATCATATATAAAGGATAGCACATCTAGAGTAAGAGATAAAAACTTTTAAGTTTATAACATAAATATATATTTTCTGCTAATGAATATATGCAACGAATCTTAATCGGTCTTTGACAATTTTAATTCTTCTATGGACCATTCTTTCTTTTTTTCTTTATCTGATATATCGGCAATCTTGGACGTATGCGTGAATACCTCCCCGGTTTTATTTAAGTTTTTAAGAGCTTTATTTAAATCATCAAGATTAATAAAAGATTTTCTATCTTCACCTCTTCTTTTCTTTGATTCTTTAGATGTTTCATCGCTTATATCACCAGTATCCAGCCCTGGTGTTGATATATTGGTTTTATCCGCATAAACGTTACAATTCTCTTTTATTACCTTTTCCTCTCGTGTAGGCACAAATGCCGGCTTTCGAGGCGAACTATTTGATAAAGGGTCGATTATAGTCACCCTTCGTTTCCTTTTTGCAGCAAGTTTTCGTTGAGCCTCTGTGAGTTCATTGTTGTTAACAACGTCGTCTCTTAAAAGCGATGAACTGTGGTTTGTTAAAAGAGTCTTATCCTTGTCAGATGCTTCCGAAACTATATTCATATTCTCATTTATAGATGAATTTGGATCAAATGTTAAAGTTGAGGATATATCGAAACTGATTGTATTATTGGTAGGGGAAAAGGTATTGTTCTCTATTACATTAGATGTTGAATTTTCTTTCTTTACCGGTGTATGTAAGGGTTTTGTTTCTGTATATTTATCCGCTTCTTTTATAGCTTTTTGTTCGTAATTAAACTCACATGTAGTTTTGTCACATTTATATAACACAAGGGAATCACTATCTTCCGGTATTAAATTTAAGAAAAGTTTGTGTTCTGGCCCTTCAGCAACGCCTATAACTGAATTGTGACTCTCGTTTCCATTACAATCACATAATGTAAGTGGTTTCTGTTCAGGTGTATAATTAGTTTCTTTTAAAGTAGAGTTTTCTTTTTCTATACCTTGCCTACTGGGCATGGCTTCTTGTGAATCTTCAGTTTCCAATAATGGCGGAGTATATTGTTTGTTTTCTGTTTTTATTTTATTTTGGTTCATATCCCTACATGTCTCTACTGAAGAAATAATTTCCTTCTTTTTATACATTTCGGTTTCGGCACTTAAATACATGTTGATAGGGATAGATATATCAAATAAAGTATAATCAACTTTCAATTTTTCATATAAATATTGCATTATTATCAGATTTCTAAATCTCTCAAGTTTAATATTAAAATTTTTTTCACCATTTATAATTTCTGCCCATTCTGACACTGTAATTACACGAATACGTTCAGGGGAATAATTAAAAAAGCCATCAAATGTAATATTGGCATTTTTATTAAATTTAGAAAAATCCTCTATTGCGTCAATCAACCTGTTGGTCGGATTTCCGCCAATATTGTTAATATAGATGCAAAGCTTCGATAGGCTTGTTTCAACATGAAAACGAAGCAGTTTTATTCTTAAATCAGTAAAATACTGTTTAAATGAAATAAAATCCACTTTTAAATCATCAAACATATAGAATATTATACTTAAATTATAACGTGTTCGGGTCTTTTGTATGTCAGGTATTTTTAACTGTAAATTACTGAACATAAAAGGAATAAAAAAACTTGCCAGTCCAAGGGCACAGTTGTAAACCAAAACAATATATTTACACCACCAGTAAATATGTAAGTTATAAAAATATAATATAATGATGTTTGCAAAAAACGTTCCTTCAAACACTTTAAGTATAAAGGAGGTTTTATCTTTATTTGTGATAATTCCATTAAGATATTTAGACTGTGAAATTATAATGATAGATCCTAATATTATACCATAAGATAAACATATATTTTTATATACCGCCTTAATGTCCGTTGTTTCCAGTTCAAAAAGAGTTGGAAAAATAATTAGAATCAAATTTCCTCCAATCAGTGCAACCAGTTTTAATACAGTCACAATTTCTTTAAAGTTATATTCTAAAATATTTGATAAGTACCCGGTCGCAACAAACGTAAAATATGGAATGTATAACAGCCTCCTTTGATTAGAAAGAACAAAGAGTAGCATAAAAGGGATAGAAATATATTGACATACCCTCATAAATTCTGTTAAATAACATTTTAATAAAGGTGGCTTTGGTGATAAATTGTAAGAATCGAGTACTTTCATCATTTTAAAAAAGTATATTAAATTTGATAAAATATATAGAAGAGTGGCTTCAAATGAAACTATAGTAAGGATTAATTTAGTAGTGTTGGAATTTAAGGAATGCAGATTATACCAAGCAGAATATATAGTAATAGTAATAGCGAATAACATTCTAAAAGTTCCAAAAACAAAACTTCCCCTGCATTTTCTCATTGATGTCATTGGTCTATTTATGTATTTGTACATAGTTTCAACCATGCTGTGTTTTAAGTTGCCGTTCTCTTCTTCGGAAATTTTTTCAAGAATTGTTTCTTTGAATCTGGAAGTTAGTGGTATTTTTTTTGATGTTTTAATTACTATCATGGATATATTTTTAATGAGAAAAATTTTAGTGTTTTTTTTTCTTATAATAAATTGGTTTTCGATGGTGTGTAAAGAATAGACAAAATGATCGTAAAGATTTATTTTTTGTGTAAATTATAAGCCCGATATACTACGTATCGGAATATATTTAATAGTTTCATATTTGTATATTATGCTAAAAAAAGAATTAGTTTTTCGATTTGATAATTGAATATGAAACCGAAACACGCACTCTAAGTCTGAAACAGTACAAACAAAAATGAAAATATATTAAAAATATCAAATATTTATTTGGTTATTTTATATGATAATAAAGATTTGTTAAAAAAGTAAAGTCAGAAAAAATGTCAGATTTATGTGTTTTTATATTAAAGTATAAACAAAAATACGAGGGGGTTTTAGTAAGAATATTTACTTTGTTATTTTATGTGTGTTATTTTTTAATTTATTTTGGTAAAAATATATAAAAAAGATCGGCAAATTTTTTTATTAAAAACTTTTAAACACGAGAGAACTCATAAAACCGGTAAATTATCTTCTACCCAGATTATCGGCTGTATATAAAAATAAAAATTATGTTAAAAGTTTACGTTTTTATAAAGAAAAAAAATTATAAAATTTTTTAATTTTACTTAGTTTGCGCTTTTGTGAGTTGTTTTACGGCTTTAAATTATATTGTTAATGTTGTAGTTTATTAAAACGGAATCAAACGTAACAAATTAATGTTATAACTGATATGTCTTTAATAGGTTTTTTACGGGTGGCGTATGTTTCGTAGCGTAAACTATAAGTTTGTTTGGTGCACATAAGAATAAACTTGATTATAGAGATAAGCTACCTTGATAGATAAAAAATATTTTATAAACATCATAGGTTTTATATATTTTTATTATGAATACCTGTCGTAAATTTTTTTTCTGTTTTGATATCTATATTATAATGTTATGTTGAGAATGCTTTTTTTCAAGCGTTATTTTTTAAGTTAACATTGAAAAATTTTTGTAATAAGTGACAATTCACTTTTCATTACTTGGAGACTATGGGTAGGTTTAAGAGAAAAAGTTTTAGAAAAATTGATCCCCAAAAATATAATTAAAAGAAAAACATTCTAATTATACTAATCATACATTCATAGACAAATAATGCTGTTTTTTCTGAGATAGATGAGCTACTTAAACAACACTGCCATCTGCGGTATATTCCAGATAATAATGTATGATAGGCTAATCATAATGAGCGACATTTAAAAGATGATTTATGTCTCAACTCATTATATTGTTTATGTATATTTGTTTTTTAAGACTCAAAACACTTGTTATATTCATATTCTTTGTCGTATTAACGCTTTGTTTATCAATCATTTTTTGAATCAACTTTAGTGTTCGACTTTTTAGACTAAGTATTTTAAAACACAACCATATTTGTTGTCATTAATAAATAAAAAAAAGATTGAGTGCTATATATTTAAATCTTTTATATGTTTGACGCATTTCCAAAATATTTTTTTATCTTTTCTCGAATTTTATTATAACTAAAAAAACTGACACTTTTTTATACACGTTCTCGCTGCAACTATTATCTTAAATAAGAAAGCTCTATTATAAGTTAATTAAGCAAAAAATTTTGAGTAAAAAACAGTCCAAAAGTAACCAATGTTTTTTTAATTACTTTTTAATGTCTAAAATCTTCTTTTATTTACTGGTATTGCGTCGTTAAGCGAACAAACCTCGTCTTGGCACTTTTAGTCATTTTTTTAATTGATTGTTTTTTTATTAAATTCGGTTTTTCGTTGATTTTCAGATCATAGACGACACAAATATACGTGTTATACACTGTTTTAAAAAATAGAATGAAAAAATACTATATATTGTTTATGTTTTTACTTAAGTTTTTTTGCTTAATTGAATTATAGTGCAACCTACTTTAATTAAGTTTATATTGTGAGAGAAAAAAGTGTATAAGTACCGAAAAATTAACAGAAATCAACCATATAGTGTATTTTTACAATTCGATTAAAGTCCGTTTTTTTTTAAAAAAAAGTTTTTATAAAACGACAATTTTTTAGACAAAAATATTACACAGTCGTTTAATAAAACTCTTTTATATTTTATTTACAGATATCGTTTAATAACACTCTTTTATATTTTATTTACAGACATATAAAAACAACAGCTGTAATTTTCATTCGAATATATAATATTATAATATGTGTTTTTATTTTATATTTTTCTTTTTTTTTTGAACACGTTTTTACTTCGCATCGACGAGCTTTTTAGACATATAAAAACATGTCTTAGTTATATACTTATTTCAGCCTAAATAAAGTTAATTAAAAAACAATACTAAGTTTTTTTTTAAACTGTACCAAAAAGCAAAACTTTATGAAATTTTTTTTTCGTTATATACCTTATCCACAGAACCAAAACGCTTTAAGTAAAAATAAATATTTTTTTTCATAAAACTTTTGATTTAAATATATCTGACATTATTTTATTTAGTTTCCACTCATGTAAGTGTTGAGATACATAATTATAACCTGTCGTTTTCGTTAGTTTTTTTATAAAAATAAAAAAATTTTAAAAAACACTCTGTTTAAGTAGTTAACATTTTAGTTCAAAAAATTTACGTATACTTTGCCAAATTCTTTCTAAAAAGATTAAGGAATATAAATGTCGTGATTTTCATATTTGAACAAATAAGTGAACTACTAAAACAATTGAAAAGTATAAAATATTAAGAAAAACAGAAGCCGTATTCGATTTTGTTTAAAACCTGAAAATGTGCAGACACTCGGTAGATTTTACAAAAAAACGTGAGATGATAGTTTTTTCTGAATTAGTTATATAAAATAGAAAAAGCTTTTAACGCAACAAGTAAATAATATAAACACTACTATTCAAGCGTGGAAATCAATAAAACATAGTAAGGTTTTAAAAGGATGTAATAAAACAGAAAACATTTGTTTTTTCTGACTCACTTTCTCAGACGAAATTATACTGTTAACGACAATCTAATCTATTGGTTTCCAGCGTATTTCAACAATAATAGGTTCTACTATAAATACAAACTGCTTTCTAACATAAATATAAAACACTTTTCACCGAGCTCAGATATAGTTAAAAAATAACAGATTTTATCAGTTACTTCGCCGGTATTGGTAAAATGAACGTAACTGATTTTTGAAATTTTTTTCTTTGATCTATAATATGTTTTCAGTCTTTTTTTATGATAAAAAGCGTTTAAACTGCTTCCTTTCTGCGTTTACACCAAAGGGGTTATTATTATAATCTTAGTATCGTTCGTCAATATAAAACTACAGGTGCGAAACTTAGTACTTTTATGAGCTAAATTCATTATGTTCAAATTATTCTATAATGAACGAATATTTTTTTGTTTTTGAATACTTGAATCTTACAATATGCGTGAACTATATCCAGAATATATCTGGATAACCATAAAGATTAATAATTGTAAAAAACAACTTCTTAATGTTTAGAAGATTCTAACCTTGAACAGCTTTGAACCGGAAGCTTCTGATGTATAAAACACATTTTTCTGAAACAACAGCCGATGTGAAATCTATTAAAAATATTTCTACATGACCGTGGTAGTAATATATTAATACTGCGCCTCATATTACTAATATAAGTTAATATATTTTATAAAACGGCATTTTATTTAGGTTTTTACAGTGATAATAAAATAGATTGTTTTTTAACAACATGAGAACAGCAAATTAACATTAGTGTGTTGTACTTCTTGTTATAATATTTGATTTTAGTTCAAGGATTTCGGATATCTTATCTCAAAAACCATCCCGATTTCAAGTCTTTAACAAAAAAAAAGAGTATATAAAAAATAAAAGCGTGTTTTCATATGAGAGTGAACCTAGCCCTGGTTCCAGCACTAGCACATTCGTTTGATGTGGTCGTTTATTCGATTATTTGTTATCTTTATTTGGCCATGGAACCAGCTCAAAATAAGCATTTATCTTATGTAAATGTCTCGTGTGTTCGCTCTACTTTTCGCTTGTCTTAAAAACCTATCGACGATAAAAACAGCTATAACAAAATACTGTCGTTTTGAATTCGTAATAAAATTGTCTGCTTATAGCAAAACCTTATACTTAAATTTTTTTTTCATTTAATAAAACAACTCATGTATTTTATTTAATTGAAATTTTTCTTTGTTAACTCAAAACTTTCACATTTAAGTAGAAATACAACACAATAAATTAAATTTGATATTTAAAGAAAATAAATAGTTTATTTACATATGAGAACGAGCGATTTATTGAATTTTCTTGTGGTGTTTTCTATTAAAAGTGTAAAAATATAATAAATATAGGAAAAAGAAAGTAAATACATTGGGGTTTCTAATTAAAAAAAACTTGTAATTAAGTGTTGATGTTATAATACGACAAGCTTATAAACAAACTCTTAGCTTTTTATTCACACGGGCTAGAAAGTCACTAAATTTTCTGAAGGTTTTAAAAAAGTATAACGTATACAAATCAAAATCTCGCAAATACGAGATGAATAAAGAAATAATCTATTTTACCGAAAATGTTATCTATTTAAACCGTGGGACTTATGACAGTTAAGTGCAAATATAGAAATTAAAAGTGCAAATAAAAGTATTTTTTTTTGATAAAATATTAAAACTATTTTTAGAAATTCCCTAGTCTCAGGTATTAACAGTAGTTAATAAACACAGCACTGTGTAATTTATATCTAGTGAGACTAGTGTCAATTAAACGAATATAAAAACTTGTAATTGTAGTAAATATAAACTTTTGAGACGCACCAATTATGAGTTGAATATGTGCTTTATAAACCATTCTGTTTTTTTAATCTTTAACGACTAAAGATTTTTCGATAGCGTGTAAACAATAAAAAGTATGTTAATGTTTTTGAGATAATATATAACGGCTGATTATACAACTGAGAATTGGCTTGAACACAAAAATATAGTTCTTATCAAGAGTTTAAAATTGTTTAAACTTTTATCGAAAAAAAAACTGGTAGAATATAAACACCAAATATAAGTCTTTATTGTCAATAAACTGTACATATGCTGTTGCTTTCAAATGAATATATCTCTTTTCTGTTGCTGCAAAAACATAAAAAAAGAAAACTCTAATAACGAAAAACAATCACGACACGTCGGAAATATTCGATATATAATTTTTTTTAAAGATTATGAAAACCAATATTTCAAATTAACACAATCTGTGAGAATTTTAGTTTCAATATAATAAAACTCTCATTTAAATGGCATAAATTGACTTGGGTGTGGGTGGGTGAGGGGGGGGGGGGAAGGTTATATTAAAATTAAAAATCTTTTAATTTTTATTGTTTTTTAAATAAAGATAAAAAAGATTTTTCGAGCAATAAATCATAAAAAAAGATTTTTGGTGTTTTTAATAAATTTCTATTTTTTTTGTATAATTTAAGGTTTTTTGTTCGTTTTTATCATTAGTTTTGATATGTTTTTTAAGTTATTTCATCGGATGACTATCGAATGTGTGGGTATTGGGTTGTCTTCTTAAATCTACAATGTTTTTGAATATTTTTTTTTCTCATGTAAATAACCTTTTTTTCCAAAGTTAAAGTAGTTTTCTCACTAAAATGTGATTTATAGTATGTCAAACGCATTGTGTATGAATAGTATTTTGTTGAAGATTATAATATCTTGTACTGGCGTAAGTTTTTCGAAAATTCGTTTTGTTTTCTTCAAAATTTTACCAACACAACACACGATATTCTAATTTGATCTTTATGGTCTTTATTTCTCGTATGCACTGCTTAGGTGGCTTAAAAGCTCTCTCCGATTCTTCCAATCTAAATAGTTTTTTGAAAGATCATTACATTCTTAATCAACAAAAAACACTGTTTAAAACTTTCAAAACAGCATTATATTTATGTTTTTCATTTTTATTATGATTTGGTAGCTCTATTTATACAAAATCTTGGTTTTCTCAAAAATAAATATTTTTGATTTTGCCAAAAACGAATCGTTTCAAAGTCGTTTTTTATAATTTTCTAGCTTTTTATTTTACCAAACCCAAAGACCGCCGTTTTTTGAATAATCAGTGGCTATTAATATTGGTTTGCTACAAAAACAACATCACACACCGTTTTTACAAGAACATTAATTCATGAAGAACTGTTTCTTTTTGCTCAAAAAATCGAGTTTATCCATCAATTATATTACATTTACCGTGTTTTTTTTAATATAACTTCCCCCCCCCCCCCCCCCCCCCCCCCCCTCCC
>SBJP01000655.1:0-12080 GCA_014805705.1 Cucumispora dikerogammari
CATATTTTACAGATATAATAATACTATTGGTTTATAATTTTGAGAATGCAGGTGCAGAAGAACAATATCTCTTTTATATTTTAGGTATCTTGTTTAAATGACATAACTTTCAAGTTGTATATTATTGTGTTTTTTATTATAAACAACTTCTCCAATATTCGGTTATTATAACATCATGCGTTTTCGTTATCAACAAACTTTCTGATACTTGCTTAGTATATCTTTCATTATATTTTTGATTAAGAAGATTTCTAGTATAAATTAATTAGTGAAAATATTTAAATAAAAACTATTCCAAAACTAATTAAAATTCTCTTTTTGCTTAACAATATGTAACTAAACACGTCTTTTTTATTACTATTACGTCGCTAGGCGCAAAAACAGCTCTTCAGGATGTTTTAAATCTTATTTTAATTTATTTTTTCATTAAAACTGATAGATGTTTCATTTTAGCTCGAGTTCGAGTACATAAACCCAAATTTCTGAGTGTTTACGGTGTTTTAAAAATAAAAAATAAAAAAATCTTTATGTTTTTCTAGCTTTTACTTACAGAGTTATACAAAAATATAAATTAATTTATATATAATTATAAATTAATAAATGTATGTACGTAAGTTATTTCACGAAGAATATGATTTTTTATGAAAAATTGGGGGTTATACAAGCAAAATTCTCGGATTTTGTAATACCGAGAATATAATCAAAATCATGATCTATGTTTTTCTAAAAAATAAAGATTCGTCTTACAAAAGAATATTCATTACCTCAAATACTTTCTAAATTATAAAAAATAAAATTTTTTAAGAAAGAAACACTTAATCATAAAGAACATAAATATTACTGCATTAAAAGTATAAATATTCGTGTATGATACTAATGCCTCCTGTTACTCGATATACTTTAAAAAACTTAGTTAATTTATTAGCCCTCAAAACCGGAAAACCGCTTTCCCGCCCACTTAAACAACACGGTATCGCATATAAATATAGATTAAACATTTATACTATCCTCTTAAATATCAGAGACCCAAACTATCGGTTTTCTGTGGATTTCTAACAAAATAACCTCAAATACAGCTGGTTCAAAAATAGACAAATACGACAGCTTAAAGCAATAAACGACTTTTAGTTATAAACAACAGAGATAAAAAAATTATTAAGGAGAAACGAAATATTTAATGAACTGCACAGAATTAACCTAAAGAAACTTATGTCTTGCTATGGCTCTTGGTAAAAGAGCAAAAGCTTTTCCAAGTTGCCTTAAAAAATTCCCAACTCGAACAGACAATAGAGATATCATCCTGCTCTTAATCTTCAACCTCGTTATTGCAACGGGCCTTAACGCCCGATAATTCACCTTTAATTTGGAAAAAAACTCTTCAATTGGATTTAAGTGAGGCGTGAACGGGCGTATAAATTTAAAGAGAATGTTGTTTTCTTGTAAAAGATTTAAGACGTTGACCCAGTTGTGGAACCTACATTTGTTCATGATCAAAATATAATCAGGATGGGACAGAAAATATGGAATAAACATGTTGTGAATAAAGTTTAAAAACAAATCACTGTTGTAGGCATCATCTTGAATTTCGTATTCGATATTTTCTTTAGTTGAAATAACTGCTATCAAGCATATGTTCTAGCTCTGGTTTGCAGGGACAGTCACAAAGGCCCTCGAGTTTATCGAGGAATACTCGTAATTTTGAGTGATATGTAAGTTGAAGGCTGTCTCATCGAGATAAAGACACTTACTTATCGGAAAGTTCGTCATTGTGGTCGCATAAGCTTGTCTTGGGTCTAATGTCTGGAAAGAACTTCTTTTATGGAGCACTATGGTTAGTCGTTTTCTGCTGTGTTTCATCTCTCTAAACTTCTTTTATAACCCTGGCTGATATATACAAAGTCTAGAAGCACTAATTTTATCAATTATTCCTTTCTGAGTAAGAAAATTATCAAGCAACAGGGTAGCGGCTATCTTGCTCTTTATTCTGTTTTATCATTCTTCTTGCAGCCCTTCTCTTTAATTAATTCTAAATTAACTGCTCCATACAATATACTGTTACTCAAATTTCGAGCAGCAGTATATGATATTGATAGTAGCAGGGCGATTTATGAAAGTGGAAAGTCTCTCAATAGCGCGTCTCGGGCAAGTTGTATAAGCTTTCGCGTCAACGTCTTTTTTACTTTTTTTTCAGCACGGATTTAAAATAAAAACAACTTTAAATCGAACACAAATTAATAGATAATTTGAATTATTTTAGGAATCAAGTCTATTTTTTTACCCCCGGAGGAAAAAAATAGACTTGATAAATTCCGGGGGAAAAAAATAGACTTGATAAATTCTGGGGGAAAAAAATAGACTTGATCGGTCTGGGGAGAAAAAAATAGACTTGATCAAAAATTTCTTAAGACCAAACAGTTTTAAAATAACAGAGTTTCTCTGCGAAAGATCTTTTACTTCTACTAAAAATTTAAAAATAACATCATGAATAAAGACAGGAATGTTTTTTCGAAAATATTTATATTGATAAATAAGGTTACTAAAAAAAACAACTTGATAAGTTACGAATAAAAAAACAGGTATGATATAATATGGGATTAAACAAACATAATAAATCATGGGGTAAAAAAAATAGACTTGATAAGTTCTGGGGAAAAAAATAGACTTGATAAATTCCGAGGGGAAAAAAATAGACTTGATATATTCCGGGGGGAAAAAAATAGACTTGATAAATTCCGGGGGAAAAAATAGACTTGATCCCAGTTTTTTACGTTCAACTTTTTGGGTTTAAAATTCAGATTTAGACTGACGCGTTAGCTCTCTAAAGTTTTGTTTTTCGATTCAGGTTCGGGGTGTCAGATTGTATATTCAGGTTTGGCTTTTCGGTTCGAGTTTTTTAGAAACATTTTTTAACGAAAAGATTTTGATTTGATGTCTTTTTCTTACAGGCCGAACATGTTTAAAATGTACTATTCTATCTAGCTCCAGAATGTATGTGTTTTCTGATATTGTTTTTTGACACGTTTGACATAATGACACTACAGATTCATTTACATATTATATGATGATAAATTTTAAAAAAATGCATTTACTTATACACTTTTTGACGTAATATACTTTAATCGGGTAAAAGTGAATTATAAATTAATTAACCGAAAAAATAAAAAAAAAACAAGACATTATACAGAGTTTCTCACATAAAAAAGCTTTTTTCTTATATAAAAAGCTACTTTCTCATATAAAAAAGCTATACTGCAAATATTTATTAAGATATGATTAATACTATACCAAAGCTAGAAGAGACCGTTTTAAATGGGGTTTCGTTGATTACAGAAATAGTTTGTAAAGCTTTTTTCCGTGATGTAAAGCGTTTTGCTTTAAAAGTACTTGATGGCGTAAATTTTTAGTTGTTAACATTTTTATTTATTCGTTCGATATCTTTTTCTATTTTCATTTTTTAAATAGGTTTAACTTTTATATTTCAAAATTTAATGTTAGAATCAGCCTGTTTACTACTTACTCTACTATTACTTGTTCTATATACCGTTTTAAACCCAACTTATAATTTTTGTTGGCGATACTTTTTACTTTTTCATCTACTCGAATAGTTTATTTATGTGAGAATACAGTTTTTTTTATATGTGAAACACTGTATTATATAAAATTTTTGTTTCTTCGAAGTTAATTAAAATATACGCACGCTTTGTCTTATAGCTGTCGTCGATAAAATAACAAAAAAACACGAAAGACAAAACTAAAGATAAAAACACATATGAAAAAAAACAATCAATTTTGTCTAGGCCGCTTTTACACATATTTTTGCAACAATAACTAAAAACAAGAATATCTTGTTCATTTAAAAACAACCAATATTTGTTTTTAATGAAATTTTGCTTAATTCAATTATACTAAAAGTTTGATTAAGCCGATGATAATGAAGGACGTACAAGTGTCAGTCTCTCTTATAAAAAAATATATGTTGAAAAAAAAAATTTTTTATTTTCGGCAAGAAGCGAAAAAACATTTCACTGATCTATTTTAAATATAAGCAAAAAAAACAGCGGATTTATATTTATTTTTTTACATCTTGCTCTAATTTTTAAACTCGTTTGAGAGTTTCTTAAAACAAAGTAAAAATAAAGTAATATCTGCGAGCTGTAACGGAAAAAATAACGATATTTAATAATACTTGGAATCTTAGATGGTTTTATTAGACAATGGTGTTCTAATCATTATAGTAATATGTTAATAATTTTTTCTTGGTAAATAAAAAAGGAAAAAATTGAAAAAATGCGTTTTTTTTTGCAATTTTTTTGAATTGTTTCTTATTTCAAATTTTGATTAAATATTGTCGGAGTGTGTTACATAACAACTGTAAAGAGTTGAATATTGATCTGAAAAATATTATTTTTTAAATTATATAAATTTTCTTTTATTGTATATTGATTGAAAAAAACCTTAGATTTCAATTGAAAATCTCTGCAATATAATGTAAAAACATATATCGAAATAAGCAACAAAATATAATAAAAACGCGATAAATACTCAATAAGATAAAAACAGTTTCAAAAGTACAAACGTTGCTATTTTTATTACCAACTTTTTTTGAATTAAAAAATTATTTTATAAACGTTTTATTTATTTGTGCTGTTGATAGATCAGTCGATAAACAGTTCATTTATTCAAGAACAAATTCACATTGTTTCTTTCGAATATAAGTTGAGTTTTACCGTGAATTTATCTTGTCTACTGTCTTTGGAATTTTATCTTCTTGGGGAAGCGTTCTGCTAAAATGCGTATGTTTCTGTCTTTTTTTGATCGTTTTTTTAGATTTTTGCACAGGCAGGGCTTTTTTTGTATAAACAAGCTTGTCTTAAGAAGTAGGTCTTACACTTGCTGTCAAAAGATTTTCTTGTGTGAAAATGCTGTTTTTATCTTAACGAGTAAAAATTAACAAGTCTAAAAATATTCATTAATCTTCAATAAGATATAAGATAATTTAATTATGTATTAATATTGAAAAATAATATACAACTATTATAAACCTGCATATATTCTTGCCAGCAGTATTTTTTAAATGTTTTGCGAAAGAGTTTTCATAACTTTGTTTATATTTTTGCAAAAAGCCGCATAAGACTTTCAAACTTTTTTTTACAATTTTTTTTACAGTTTTGAATAGTTTCTTTTATAACTCAGCAGCAAACAGGCAAGTATTGAATAAGAAAATATTTATCAATAAAACGATAAGAGTGAAGAAATTAACTTGTTTTTATTCTCAGCGTTTAATTCAAATTAAAACGTAACACAAGGAGTTAATTAAATACATTTAGAACAAATCGAGAAAAAACATAAAGAACACAAAGAATAAAAAATCTTTTATTGAGTTTCACGTGACAGTCTATACAACAAAAGAGCTTTTTTAAAAAACATACGTTTCCTGAAGACAAAAGCTTCACTAATATTATAAAAATAAATTTTTAGAACTATATTGTTTATTTCAGCTTGATGTAATCAAAAAAAAAACAAATAGGAACGCCATGTTAGACTTACGAGACAATACAGTTTTTCATTTTACACGTATATTTTTAAAAGACGAAAATAATAGAGAGAATTGAGAAGCTTTTAATATTTTCCAGCATTATAAAAAATTTTATAAAACTGATCGTTTTTTTGTTACTAAAAAAAATTGTTTGCTTATTGAAGTCATTAAGACAAGGTAAAGATGAAAAAAATAAAATGTCGCTGGTAGTTCACTAAATTTGGCTTTAGTTTTTGACTCTCAGAATAATACATATTACACATTATTGAAGACTAGAATCAACAAAAACTCTAAATTCTGAAAAATACGTGTCTTATTGTGTCAATCGGCAATTACCATATTTATAGAAAGGTGTTTTGTAAGTGAATGGCCTTAATTAGAGTATATTTTTTATTAATAAAAGCTTTTTTCAAGATTTACAAAGACTTTTCAAAAAAAAAATGCAGATGCTAATAGAAACTTTTTTGGAACAAAACATTAGATAAAAACAAAGGCACAGTCACATAGAGTTTACCGAAAAACATGGAAAAACGTTTTAGTACTAGCAATTTTTAAAAAAAATAAAATAAAGCATCAAAATCAAAAGAATAATATATTTATGTTTTTAGCCGTTTAAGTTTTTTTACATTCGTCAAGATTAAATCTCAAAAAACGTTTTTATGTGTTTAATTTTGCGTTGCACTATTCAACCTATGACACGACTCAAGTCATTCTGATGCGACTTGAGATCGACTCTCTCAAGATCGCTTTTAATTAAAAATCTTCGACTTTCTTCAGAAAAAATTAAAATTGTAAAATAATGTTATTAAACAGTTTTACAGGCGTGAATTTTTTTGCAATGACACAAAAAAACTTAATATTTAAAATTCGAAAAAACAAAAACAACTATCCTCTAAGTTTGCTTTCTTTTATAAAGAGCTTTTTTCGAGAAATATATGTGGTCGATTGTTTTGCTTATTAATTTTACCCAGACAATTTTTTCTTCGAAATGAATCATCTTAAGAAAGTTAGCAAATTTTGAAAGAGATAAAAGCATGCCAGAGTTTAAACTTCGATGTCAAGCTTCGACAGTGCACGTATAACTAGCAATGTTATTTAAAGGGTTACTGTATAAAGACAAAATGAATGATCATACAAAAACTATTATTTTGATTAAAATCAAAAAACTCATTTACATATAGATTCAAAGTATGACAAAACAAACCTGCTATTTTTTGATAATAAAAGTATTTTGATTGTGTGAGATTTTTTAATTTTTTTAAAAGTATATATAAATAAGGGCAATACAAAAAACAAAAGAGAGATCTAGATACATTTGAATATGATACCTGAATACGTGTTGTTAATATATTCGGCGCTGTGGCCGACGTTTTGCAAATTTCTCATACACTCTGGTCAAAATGAAATATACAATCAAATATTTTTGTCGTCGTTAAGCAGCAGCAAGAAATTTATAGAGAGTTTGCTCAAAAAATATAATAAAAAGTTTAGAGTGAGTTTTTAAGTGATCTACTCAGATACTAGAAGATTCTTGTCTAAATTGTTTTAGTCTTTGACTCAGCCAAGATGTATACAAAATAATTGTTTTTTTTCATATAGGTTACTCATGTACACTTATAAGTCGAAAGAAGGCTCGATAAACACTGTACAAAGTTCTATAGATAAACCATATGTTAAATCGTTCAAGCTCGAGCTCTGAAAAAGAGAATATAAATACAATTAATCTTTCTTTACCTGTTCTCTTGTTGAATCTGTAAGACCTTTCTCTAATTATATTGTTTTTAGAAAAACCTGAAATGTCAGTCGATTCAATATGAAAATCACGAAACTTTTTTCGTGATTTTTGATAATGCTATTTACCAAAGATATCAAAACTTGTATTTTATTGATGTATCATTCTTTAGTTTTTTTTGTTAAGCCGATCAATTTGTTTTTTGGTCTTTCTTTGAACAATAAAGCTTTCGCTTTCAAAGCTTTGAATATTTTTTGCACCATCAATATATTTTTTTAGTGAAATGATTATGAACACCGTTTTTATTAACTGAGTTGGCTGAGTGAACAGATACCATAACTTTACATTTTCTTTGTTTACATGCCAAACTCGTTTTTAGTCTTATTCTTTCTGAAATCGAATATATACCACACATATATGTGGCTTTCGTTCGCCCTTTGACCTTTTAGACAACAAAGCGACCTGTTTGCTAAATTGTAATTTTTAGTTAAAAAAATTTTTATTAAAATATTGCTTTTATGTGGGATGTTAAAAATTTTGGGTTAAAGCGCTAATTTCGTGACTTAAAACTGGCCAATCTTTCAAGATTTTATAAGATGAAATTTCAAAACAACATTCTGTGTTTTACATTTGTCTTGCACTGACTAACATATTAAAACGGTTTATTTTACGTGGGCATGTGTATAATTCGATAGAAACCAGTAATAGAATGATTTTAGTAGACATGTAAACAAGTTGAAGAGATTGAATGCTTAACACCCTACAGGTAATGTTTTTAATAAAAAACAATTTTCAGATTAATTATATATTTATCGTTTTTTTATTCGATATTCATACGTAAGTTTTTGCTTTATGTAAAAAAAATGTGTTTTATGTGTAGTATATATTTTTGTTGCTTTTTTTAACTTTACTCTTAGTATTTTTCAATAAATAAGCACTAAATGGTTTTTAATCTATCATTTGCATTTTTTTTATCAACCGTATTCGACCTTAATCCTTTACCCTCTAAGCTCTTTTTTTTTAGTTAATTTTTTGCTTTTTTAGTTTTTTTATTTTTATTTTTTTAGAATTACTTAATATTTTATTTTAGAATTCTCTTTAATATTTTTCGTGGACCAATGTTTTTTTTTGAAAAGAAAATCGAAATTTTTTTTTCAAATTTTACGTTGATCAAAGTTTTTTTTAAATAAAGTTTAAATTTTTTTAATATTTTTAGTGAGTCAATGTTTTTTTTGAAAATTAAAATTAAAATTTTTAAATAAAACTTAAATTTTTTTTAATATTTTTAGTGAGCCAATGTTTTTTTGAAATTAGAGTTCGGAAATTTTTTTCAGATTTTACGTTGACTAAAGTTTTTTTGAAGCTTAAGTTTGTAATATTATTTTAGTTTTACGTAAACCATTGTTTTTTTTTGAAGTTAAAAATATAATTTTTTTTCAGATTTTACGTTCACCAAAGTTTTTTTTAAATAAAGTTTAAATTTTTTTTAATATTTTTCGTAGGCTAATGTTTTTTTTAAAAAAAATCTAAAAATTTTTTCAAGTTTTACGTTGATCAAAGTTTATATATGATTAAAAAAAGATAACGAAATTTAAAAAAAGCACAAAAGTTTTGGGACGAATCGTTTGTCAATCTAAGTGCGACTAGGAAAGTGCACATCTTACAATAGTGTAAGACCTGAGGGCAGCGAAATGTTTTCAGCAAAAATAGTGTAAGACCTGAGGAGCAACGGAATGTTTTCATCTTACAATAGTGTAAGATCTGGGCGAAACGGAATGTTTTCATCTTACAATAGTGTAAGATCTAGAGGACAAGGGGTTAATAATCTACAAGAAATAATAATAGATTTTTTAATTCACTTTAAATAGAAAACAACGAATCTTATACATTTTTCTTTTCACTATACTAAAATTTAGTTAAGCAAAGCTAAACAAATAAAAACTAACTAAAAACAATCTTGATCACTTTTAATTACTCAAAGCCTTGGTAACTGACTAGCATAAACACACTTTGATGTTAATTAAGCAAAAAGCATTTAAATACAAGTTAAGACACATATAAAAGATTACCAAAAACTTTCAGTTAAGCAGCGTAAACACAAGCAATAGTTGCAGACAACATAAAAAAACGAAAAAAAACTTATGAACAGAGAATTTTATGACAGAACAATTTTTTGTAAAAAAAAATCAAAAGCGCTCAGGCAGATTTTGCGACTTTCCGCACAACAGCGACTAAGAACAAGATACTATTCTCATTTAAAAGTAATCAAGAATTATGTTGGTTGATTAACCTCTGAATATATTTTGTTTTACTCCAATTATACAGTGTGGCTCAGCAATGATAGCACAAAACTCAGAAAAAACAACATAAATATCAAAAATGACGACTCTGCTTTAGAAAACAACGTCTTTGTATATTAATAAAAATATAAACTCTTAAAATTATGCTATCATTTTTGGTAACTAGCCAAAATTTTTGGAAATTATACATCATTTTTAGTCTTTTTGCCATCGCTTATGTAACACAATGTAATGTCATTTTTTAAATTAACAATATATTCGAAGATGTATACTGAGAAAATACATAGTTTATTATAAACTAAACACTTTGTTTTTTAAAAGACATTCAGTTTTATAAAATTTTGCCATTGGCCATTATAATGTTTTAACATCGCTTTCAAGCGAAAAAACATTAATTTTTACATATGCATAATTAATACTAGAGATTTGTTATCTATAGCGTTTCGTTATCAGAGAATAAAAAAGTTAAATTAGAAAAATTAATATAACATAGGGTGAGCGGCATTCGCCCCAATATTAAAAAAAATTAATATAAGCGGCAACTCGCCCGAATATTAAAAATTTATATGTTTTTTTAATAGAATGTTTTTTTTTAATAAATTTTTTTTTATAAACTACTTAAATTAAAAATTATGTTACAGAAAAACACCATGTTTTTAATATAGAATTAATAATTTATAAAAAAGACGTTTTTAAAGAACAAATGTATTATGAAAAAGCAAAAAACAATTTAATCAAACTCACATTTATGTTTTTTTCGTTCGTTTCGTTTTTCGTTCGTTTCGTTTTTCGTTCGTTTCGTTTTTCGTTTTTCGTTTTTCGTTTTTCGTTTTTCGTTTTCGTTTTCGTTCGTTTCGTTTCGTTCGTTCGTTCGTTCGTTCGTTTCGTTCGTTCGTTCGTTTTTCGTTTCGTTCGTTTCGTTCGTTCGTTCGAATCAAATTTATATATAATGTTGTTATTTATAAAGCAAAGAATGATGTTTTTAAAATACGTCTTTTACTCATTAGAAAAACTTCTATGTGAGAGCGAATGTGTTTCTTTATGTTGATCTCAATTCAGTGTAAAATATTCTTTTATATTAAAAGTTTTATTATTCTGAGCGAGTTGCCGATTATATTAATTTTTTTTAATATCGGGGCGAGTTGTCGCTAAGCCTTAATACTAAAGATTTGTTATCTATAGCGTTTCGTTATCAGAAAATAAAAAAGATAAATTAAAAAATTAATATAACATCAATTATATTTTTAATATTTTTAATTTTTAATTTATAGTCAACAAAAGATGTAAAAAATCTAAGCTTGGCTTTAAACGCTTTTTATGTAAGATAAAGCAGATGTTCATTTTTATAAAATATTATCCCAGTTTAAAAGCTTTTTTTTGATAAAAATGGCCATGTATATCGCAAAACAAAAAACACTAAAACATACAGTTAAAAAAAACTCGACAATTGTTCGCCAAGAAGATACAGAAAACAAAACGTTCGACTCTAAAAAATTCGTCTATCTACTTACATCATTCATTTTTATGATTTTATTCATATCATTGTACTCTCTCGTAGTGGAATGCTCGAGTGATCATTTCATATTCAAACAAGAAAGTGATACAAAAGACAGTAAATCTGTAAATAGAGTTCACGCGTGTATAGTAGATTCTGGACAAAAAGTTGTATATCAAATAATTGTTGAAATTAATTGGGATTGTATAAAGCAAGATGTTTTTTTGAACGAAGTTATGTCAGAAATTGTTTCAGATGATGACCAAAATACAAAAGTAGAGTTAATAAATAAAATTATAAAATGTTTTAAAGACCTGTTGGAAACGCATATAAATCCTCTCTCAAGAAAAAAAACTTTATCTGTAGTACAGGATATCAATAAATATCTATTGGAAACATTTGAAACAGAAGTAGCTGAGATTTGTAAACATAAAACATGTGTTTCCCTAACCCAGGAACAAATCAAAGGAATGTCAGTCATTTTTTTTCCAATTACTGAAAAAATAATTGAGACGCTATGTATCACACACAGTGTATATTCAACAAATGAATTTGAACATGAGTTAGAGGACGCGGTAAAAACGATTATAGTAGACGATAAATTAACCAACTTCATAGAACAGACTAAAGGTAAACTTAATAACAATGTAACTCATGATCCCAACATATACGAAGCAATACTTTTCGATTTCATATCTAAAACCAAAGAATGTATTGTCAAAGAATTTGAAAACCTTGAAGTAAATTTAATCAACATAAATCGAATACTTGAAAAACAAGTAGAAAAGAACTCGACAGAACAACCACCCGCCGAGCTTCTATTGATTTTTTCTGACCACCCAGAAAATACCCTTCCGTATAAAACAGAAAATAATGTAAGCAATTTTAATATACTATTTAGCGATAAAGTAGACGTTGAGATTTGTTTCTCGAAATCGACTTCTTCTATTCAAATTAAAAGCGGGCAATCAACAGTCTCGTTTAATTCCTATGCTAAACACTACATGGTTCTAGAAA
>SBJP01000656.1:0-12060 GCA_014805705.1 Cucumispora dikerogammari
TTATCAAGGAAAACAGTTGTTAAGCGGATAAACCAATTAAGTGAGAATTTAATGAACCAACTTCGAGATGTTAGCAAAGAGTTTTTGTGTTATTCTCTTGCACTAGATTAGAGTACCGATTTGCAGGACACAGTCCAACTATTGATATTTATACGTGGAATAAACAGCCGCTTTGAAATAACAGAAGAATTACTTGGCGTAGAGTCGCTAAAAGGCACAACCACTAGTCGGGATTTATTCGGTGCCGTCGAAAACTGCGTAGAAAAATCTGGATTGCAGTGGAAAAATATGTTTAGTGTAACTACGGATGGAGCAGCTGCTTTGGTTGAAAAAAAATAGGTTTAGTGAAATTGATGGGGGATAAAATTAAAAGTGAACACCCCGAGCATACGCTTGTGTCACTTCACTGTATAATTCATCAGGAAAGCTTGTGCAAAGCCGCCTTAAATATTAAACATGTTATAGATCCGGTTGTTGGAGTTATAAACATTATCAGAGCCAGGGCACTTAATCACAGGCAATTCAGAGCACTACTTGAAGATTTAGAAAGTGAACATTATGATGTTCTCTACCACAACACTCTACGATGGTTGAGTTAAGGTAAAATATTGAGGCGAGTGTGGGATCTAAGAGAAGAAATAGTAATGTTTCTTGAGTATAAGCACATTGTTTGCGAATTTGTTACCAATATATTTAATGAAGAGTGGAAGTCGGATTTTATTTTTTCAATAGACATTATAGAAATATTAAGTGAACTAAATAAAAAACTTCAGAGAAAGGCTTATTTGCACATTAAATGTATGTATTCGTGAAGTCGTTTAAAGCAAAGCTATCTTTATTCTCCAGACAAGCAAGTGATAACATGTTTCCTCATTTTCCTATGCTAAAACAGTCAAATATTTCCCGTGGCTTTACAGCAAAGTACAAATTACAGATAGATAACTTGGCGGATGAGTTTGAAAAAAGATTTAAATGCTTTAAAACCTTGGAGATTCACTTCAATGTTCTTAGTTCGCCTTTTAGTGTGGATCCATATTTAACCCAAGAAAATTTACAGCTTGAGCTGGTTGACCTGCAAGTAGACAATATTTTAAAGGAAAAGTTTAAGACAGTTAATCTGCTGGAGTTTTATGGTTCCTTATCAGAAGCTGCTTTTCCAAACTTAAAAGATTTGGCTTCAAAAGTGTTGACAGTATTTGGATCAACGTATATATGTGAGAAAGCTTTCTCAACTCTTAAAATAAACAAGTCTAAAAACAGAACATTGTTAACTGATTGTAATCTGAAAGCTATTATGCGAATAACAACTAGTAAAATGACCCCTTAATTCAAAAAAATTATCAAAAACACCAAACAGTTACATACTTCTCATTGAGTAAAAACTAGTAAAGAGTGTACAAATTTTATTGAATTTCCTACATCAAGTACGATTATAATATAAATAATAAACTTGGGTTAGTTTTGTTTTTAATAATTAAAATTTATATATTCTTTTTTTTTATTAATTTCGCATTATAAAAGAAAAAAATCAAAGACATGAAACTATAGACCACGGAAATTTTGTTTGGTTAAATAAAGTGGGCATGCGGCCCGCCATAAAAAAAACTTTACCGATGCGGCCCGGCATTGAAAAAGTTTGCCCACCCCTGTTTTAACCGACTGCTTTTTTTTCATTTTTTTTTGGTAAAAAATGTTTTTAAATATATTTTTTAAAACAGTTTTAACTGTCTGTTAATATCAAAATTTTTGAGAAAAATCTTTAATAAAAAAAACAATATTTAATCTGAAAAGTGTTTTTTAATACGCATTGTGAGATATATTAGATTTTTCATCTGTATTTTAAAAACGTATTATAAGATATGTTAAATTATTTAATCGTCGTTTTTTTAATGCTTCTTTAAAGATACACTAAATTACAAACAAATAATATTTAAAAACAAGGACTACATTAGAAAACGGGCTAAATAAAACAATAATATAAAATACAAAAAAACATGATATTAGAAAACGTATTTTAATACCGAAAGATAAATCAATAAAAATACATTTAACAAATCAATAACATTTATTATTTTTCTGTCGGTAATATTGAATATTTTATTTTTTTGAAAAATAATTATATTTATAAATATTTTTGTAACCAAAAAAAAAACCCATGTTATCTAAAATATTGCATTTACTTCCAACTACTTTAACATACAATAGTCACGTAGTTAGCGACGCCAAAAGAAATTATATTTGGGAACAAATCATAGACTACAAAGATAAAATAGAAAATGTGTTTAGCTTCGCTGAAGGCTTGGAAAAAGAGTTCAACGAGAAACTAAAAGAAATAGTCGAAGAGAAATTTCCTTCACCGACGGCTGGGCCGTGGTTATTATCCGAAGAGAAACAAAATAGTGAGAATGAGCCCCTCTCTCCCAAATTTTTGGACTTAAAGGAACAATACAGAAGGCTTTTTTTCATCGACTTTCTTTCCTTATGCAAAGAATTTTTCTTCAAAATACTTTCGATGTACGAAAAATTACGTCCAGGTTTTTATTTAGAAGATGAGAAACTTGTATATGACATCGTAAAACAGAAGAGATCAAAAGATGTTTTGGCACAAAAACACGATGGTAATTTTTCACTTAAAACTTTCATGAAAAACAAAGGTTTTATTTTTAAAAATTTTTTTAATCGATTTGAGCAGCTGGTCATTTCTCAAACGGGCAACTCAAAAGAAATATTGAGACATTGTTTATATTCTAATCCCGAGTATTCTTTCGACGTAATGAAAAATAAAAACATTATGAATTTTTATACTGCTGTAGACTATTTTTATTGGCATATTGACTATATTAATTTCAAACAGAATGAACCAATACCTATCATCAATATCAGAGACACAAAAACATTACACTTTAATAAAGCGATACAAAACTCTCTTTTCTTGATAATTAATAAACATTACAAGAAATATTTAAAAATAGATATAGTAGCCGAACACAAGAGAGGCTTGAAATATATTAATAACTACAGGTTTGATAGTTTCATTCAACACAAAGAATTGTTTATACAGTGTTGTTACAAGACTAATGATAATTTACTTACATTGAACTGTGGAGAACACAGGGACATTATCGATAAAATAAAGGTGGAATATTTCCGAACATATTATTTTAACTACTGTTATGTTGAGGATTTCAAAACTGTCTTAATTTCTTACACAGATTATCAAGTCTATAGAAGAATATTTTGTCAATAGAAACTAGCCGAAAAAACATCCTAAATATAGGGAGAGTTTTAAATATAGCATTTCCATTTAATTAAAATTATTTTTTATTTTATTAAAATCATTTTCTATTTAATTAAAATCATTTTTTATTTTACTAAAACCATTTTCTAGTTAATTAAAATCATTTTCTATTTAATTAAAATCATTATCAAATTGTTAGCATTCATTTAATCGTAATAAGAAATACAAACTGGTTAATTAAAAATAGTTCACATTTTAAGAAAAACAGTCTGTTAAATCAAACACACACTCAATTTTATTGAAACTATACTATTATTTAATCCCCCGAATTAAAAAAATGCACAATTTTTTTACTGCTTTGTATAAAAGCCGTTTCAAAAAAAGAATTATGACTTCAAATACAGCCGAACAGCAAGAAGACAACACGATATGCAGGCGGACGACACTTTTCACAGGGGAGAAGGAAATAATCGTTTCTCTATTTAGAGAAGACAACGGAATAGTCTCTATTTTCAGGATAACGGGCCTTGGTTATAGAACGGTTCAAACCGTGGTTAGCCAATACATCACAACTCGTAGAATATCTGTTAAGACACGTGGTAGAAAGGCAGGCTGTACACCCATGACCGATGACATTATTGAGTTCGTCGGAAATGAAATTCGTCTTGAGTGTACCGTAACTTTAAAAGTGCTTCAATCTCAAATTTTTGTCTAGTTTTCTGTGAAACCAAGTTTATAAACAATTCGAAAAAGCCTCTTAAATATATCTATCACATTGAAGAAATTAAATCGCGTCCTTGAAGCCGTTAATTCAATTCAAAGTAAAGATTTAAGATTCGAATATGTCAATTTTTTTTTTGAATGATCTTAATCTGGAGAACAAATTTTTAATTTTTATAGATGAAAATCCTTTCAATATTTCTATGTGACAAAACTGCGGTAGATCTGCAGCAGGAACCAGAGCAACTATGATTGTTCCAACAAACCGAGGACGCAATCTTTCGTTGATTAGTGCTTTTAATGGTGAAAGGGTGCTGTATAGTGTAGTTATTGAGGGTGATGCTCGGGCGCAAGACATCAAATTGTTCCTTCGAGGGCTTTTATCAATACTTGCAAGGTTTGGTCTTCGAGACAGCTGCAGGTTGTTTTATGATAATGCCACTATACACCACTCACGTGAAATAGTAGAAGACTTTATTGATGAAAATGAATTACAGGGAACATTCCTAAGCCCATACTCTTATGTGCTTAATCCGATTGAATTTTGCTTCGGAAAAGTGAAAACAAACATACGAAATCATATACAGACCAAACATAATCAGTCGTTTTCTATGAGTATAGTAAACGCAATGAATCAAATAACGCAATCCGATATTATTGGATATTTTACACTAATTAGAAGGAACTGTGAAAAAGCGCTGGATAGGAGAGATTTTTAATAAACTTATTTTTATTTTATTTTTCATTTTAACAAAGCATTAGAATTATTGGGTAATAGGTATCGTTGAACGAAGGTTAGATGGATTTTTTATTTTGATACTTGGCTTTTGGGAGCTTGCATTTGCCTTCAAAAAAATAATGTTAATTAAATAGAAAAAGATTTTAATTAAATGGAAAAAGATTTTAATTAAATAGAAAATAATTTTAATTAAGTAAAAAATAATTTTAATTAAATAGAAAATAATTTTAATTAAATGGAAAATGATTTTAATTAAATGAAAATGCTATAAAAACTTAGAATTATTTAAACTTTTTTTTAATTTTCTCTTATAGGATTACCACCCGTTTTTTCTCTCTCGCCCAAAATATTTCCCACAACCAACTTCATCTTTTCCCATTTTACTTTTTTTTCTCCTAAAATCAGGCGGTTTTTTCCCTAAACCCATGCGGTTTTTCCTCCAATCAATTACTATTATCTCTATGTTATTTGAATATATAATGTTGTTTTGAGCGCAGCCCTGTGAAGAGAAGCATTGGTTTTATCATCACAAGTGAATGTAGTTAATTGGTGTTACTTTTATAAAAAACAATTGATTTTCATAATCAAATAATATAGAGATAATAGTAATTGATTAGGGGGAAAAAACGCCTCAGTTTAGGGTAAAAAAACGCTTGGATTTAATGGAAAAAAAGCAATTGAAATGGAGAAAGAATAAAATGGCTGTGGGAAATAATTTTGATAAGAGAGAAAAACGACTATTCCTATATATAGATAAACAAACTTGATTGAATGCATATAAGCAGATTTTAATTAAAATATCTGATATACTATAACACTTAAAATATATTTGTGGATAGAAAAGAAAAAAAATGCGTTTATAAAGCTGTATTTGAAACCACATGTTTTAGATATAAAATTTTTAAGTTGAGTGCGTTGTTTCTAAAATTATAATATAAAGTTATTACAGTCTTAGTTTATCAGTTTTTGTAAGCTTTTTCTCAATTCTCTACTAGAAAAATAAATTTTTAGTTCGAACAAAAATCAAAAATCCAATTAAAAAAACATATCTCGTTTTAAAATAGAAAGCCGATTGAACAAAAAAACTGAGCCATAATTAAATAAAATAAATACAAAAAAACAAAGTGAAAAATACGAAAAGAAAAACAGCACACTAATGTTTCAGCGCTGTTCTGTCTCGATCTAACGATGAGTAAATATTTTGCTTTTACAATCTACGATAATGTAAAATAAATATTTTATACATTTTAAAACAGATTAAATAAAACGATCTCGCGAGCAGTGAAGAACAAATGTTTTTATAATCATTTAACAAACCAACTAAAAGCCCAAACAACGAAAAAAACATAAAAACAATGAGTAGCAGCCAGATTAGTCCAAAAAACAGTTACTTAAAATATTTTTAGAAACTGTACGAGTGTATAAACACACAATAGTAACGAAAACCACAACTCTTGCCAAAAAAAAAGTTTATACAATTTCTTCACTTACTCTCAACTATATTCTAAAGAAATACTTTGTTATTATAAATCGAAAAAGCTAAAATATTTAAGTAAAAGTCAAGTCATTTTCAGTATTTTTTTAATTTATTATTTCAAAACACTATAGCACACATATTGATATTATTTCTATCCTAAACTAACCAAAACGTACCTACTAAAGAATTTGATGAAAATACAAACAATAGAAACAATGTAAAAAAGAGATCAATCTAAAGATTCATGTTTTACGGCGAAATTGTAATAAATAAAAGAATTGTTGGTCATTATATTCTAATTGAAAATAGAACTTAGTTTGTTTTTACTTAAATATTGCACTTAATTAATTTATAATAGATTTTTATATAATTAAAAACATAGTAGGAGAGTAAAGTTTGAGACGTAGCAGTAGTATTTGGTGAGTGATATATTTTCTGATATTGGTTTTTACTTAAAAATGTATTAAAAAAAATTTTTTAATTAAACAGAGGTTCGCGTAGAATATCAAGCCATCTTTATAAGTGAAAATTATAAAAAAAATGGTTTAAAGCATATCAGAAATTTTACTGAAAAAAACGATATATAACAGATAAAAATTTATAATTAAAAACAACTTTTTACTGTAGTGTATTACTTATCAGACATTCTGGTCTGGCAGTTTTTTAACTAAATGTTTTTTTGTTATTATTTTTAGCTAAAAAAACATCTGTATTTCTACCAATTAGAAAATCCAGTAAAAAATAATTTGAGTGTGTGTGTGGATGGGGGAAGCATGAAAGTATTATTAAAAATAAAAACAAACATAGAAAACAGACGATTTCTTCATGAAAAAAAAACAAAAACTTTTACTCCACAAATCATATTGTATAAAAAGCGAGCTTATAAAAATGTCTTTAAATTGCACAATTATAGAATAAGGTTGGTTTTAAGTTTTCACTACGTCGATGATTTTATTTGTGCTTTTGGAAAGCATTTTATAAAAAAAACAAGGCCAAATATTTCTTATTTTATTAATATAAAAGTTTCATTATAGAGAACAATTATGTTCATTTTTTTGTGTCTATAAGTAAAAATAAAACAAAATTTGCTTAGACTTGTTGTTTATTATTTATCAGAAAAAATTTTTTTTTGCACCCATAAGAAAAATATTTGTGATAAAAAATACGTATAATGCGAGTTATATATAGCGAGATCGTAAAAGTTGATGAAACTAGTTTAAGTAAAAATAAGATTATAAAGGTGAAGTGTTGAAAAATAATTGATGTATGGGCATATCGAAAAAATCTAAAAAAATAGCTCTTAAACCTTCGATAACTCGAGTTATATTAACCACGACCTAATTATCAGCAGATATGCAAAAGATGTTATTTTAATCACAACCAATTGTTGAGTGTAGATCTAAAATAAAAACATTGGGGATTTACAGAAAAAAATAAAACTTTCGAAAAAATTCGTAGACTCTATTTACAGGCTTTTCACAGACAAACATAGTGTGTTTGGGATCATATTTAAAAAAAACATTTTAGATCTCAGAATAAAAATTTTAAAAAACTAATGTATTGTCTTAAAAAAATTTTGAATAAGTGTTGAACAAATTTCATATTTATATTTTTCAAATAATCGTTTTTAATTAAACATTTTTTTAATTTTATTATAACTTTTATGTCTCTTTCCAAAATTCAAATCTTTTTTTGTCAAAAATACTATTTTAGATCATATTACCTTTTAAGTATAAAAATTGTCGGTTAAAAGCCATTTTGCAAAAAAAATGAAAGTTAACTGAGCAGTTTTCATTTTAGAAAAGAAAGCAAAACATCATTTTATTTTTTTGAAATAGAACTAACCGACCAATTTTCATTTTGAAAATGAGAAGTTTCGATCTTAATATATTCGAAATAAAAGCAACCGTTCTTTTTCATTTTAGAAGCGTGACCTAACTGATCAATTTTCATTTTACAAAAGTGAGCTAATCGACCTATTATCATTTGCAAAATGAAGATAATCGGCCTATTTTCATTTGCAAAAATGGAGGTTATCATCAATTTTCATTTTTAAATAGAAGTTATCAGACCAATTTTAATATTAGAAAAGCGATTTCGTCGATAATTTTTGTTATAAAAAGCTCCTTATATAAACTTTTATCATTTCAAAATTCTATAATCAACCGGAGTTTTATACAAATTCTCTCTACTTAAATTCAATTAAGAAAAAATACAGTTAAACTTAATTAAACACAAAAAACAGCTAACGAACGAAAACGAATTAATGCTCAATCATTTCGAAAGAAATAAAGAAACATTATCGATTTGAGCTAGAATGATTTGTGATCTCTTTTTTTCAGACATAAAAAGCTTAAAATCTGATTTACTAACTCTGTATTTAATCAAATATAAATAGCTTTTTTTACTTATTTAAATTTAAGTACATTTTATCTTAATAAAGTTAAGTGTCAGAAGAGAGAGTGTATAAGCCGCCAACCGGATATATCTTATTGGGCAACAATAATAGCCAATAAAGCTTTTTTGTAATGAGAAAAAATAGACGTCTCAATATTTATTGAAATTGACAATAAAGATCGCAGATATGTGGTTAAACATATTAATTTTAAAAACTCGAAAAGATATTTATTTAAACAGGCTTTCAGAAAATGTTCATTATACTTTCAAAGAGCGATTTATTAACCTAAAAAAGCTTTTAGACAGTTTATAAAATTCGACATATATTAGTTCGAACTCACGCAATCATCTCGGAATTTATCATTGAGACCGACTCAAAAACATATAATCTTTTATATAATTTGCTTTATTTTACAAAACTTTAAAAACTATTTTTGCGTTTATAAACAGATAAAACTACATTTATTATATTTTTTTTCTGTGACTCTTGAGACAAAGTCAAAACACTTCAATTAGTGAATATAAAATCATTGTCAGAAAAGATCGAGACGTAAAAATATACTTTCTGACGTTTTTTTTGTGTCTCGCGCATTAACATTAGGGTTTAAACACGCAAATAGTATCGATTAAAGTAAAGAAGCCGAAACTATTATAAATACGACAGAAGAAATTTACAAAAGTCGCCCCATATTATTGTATAAGAAGTAAGAAGCTTTCTTCCTTGATATAAATATTAATTTTAATATTCACGTTATTGTTCATTGATGAAGAAATTCACTCTCAAAATTCAGTTAGAAAAATATACGGTTATTTATATTTTGGGCTAATCATAACTAATATTAAGCAGTTCTGATAAATCGAAAAAAGCATAAATAGAACAACGTAATTAAATTAACCATGACTTCTCTCAAAAACATGAGAATGCTTATTAAACATCCGATCACGCAAGTACAGATTTAATTCGACCAACGGAAAACAAAAAGAAAAACTCTCAAATTTAAGGGCTTAGATTCAAACCTTCTGTGCCAGTTGCTCAAGCTTCTAAAGTATATCTAGCACTATAAGAGAAATACTATCAAAAGACAAAAAAGTTGGCCAAAAAATTAAAAGTTTTGTAAAAAAATCTTTTCCAGTCTGCCAAGTTATAACAAAACCGAATTTACAGAACATCGCTTAAATACTTGAGTTGTTTTTCAGAGACAATATAGTTGAATATATTTCAACTCAAACAAATTACAGTGTAATCTCGATTATAACATATTGATGTTTTTGAAAAAATGTAGTTAAAATCGAAATTATGTTAAAATCGAAATGTTAAATAAAAAATCTTGTTTTTAAAAATCGTTCATTTTTTTTGTAAAATTAAAACCCAACAATCTTTTTTGTACTCTTCGAGTTTCGAGCTTATTTTTATTCTTTAATTTTTTGACCTTAAAAGCATAAATTTCTCTGGTTTTGATTCTTCTGTTGTAAGCAAAAACAAAGTTAGTGTTTCTACAGAGCTTTCAACGTCTCTAAGAGTAGGCTTTACGATAACAGCCAGTTCATACTCAACAGAAGCTTTATCAGCTGTACCTGTATCGATCAATTAATCTACAATAGCGGCTATGTTAGGATATTCGAATAGGGATAACGTTGGAACATCGAGAAAAATTTCATCTTTATCTACACAATGTATTATATTGCTGAGTGTATTAATCTCAGAACTCGTTTTACATACTTCATTTATTGAGCCCTCTTTTCTATCAAAAAATGCATGAGAGAAACAGTTGTTTATGCTTTTTTCTGTAACCTTGTCCTAACTTTCAACTATTATTTCAATCGCATTTAATATATTAACTTTAAGCTTTTCACCACTCTCATATATTGAGATCATTAATTTAATTAGAAATTTTTTGTAAAAACTCTTGAAACTATGAATTATTCCCTGGCCAAGCGGTTGTAAAACCGAGGTCGTAATTAGAGGAAGAAAAAATATCTATATGGGACAAATTAGTTTCAGTAAAAACTATATGACAAAGTGAGTTGTCAATCAATAAAGCAATTTTTGTTTTTCTTTAATTGATCAGTATTTAATGAACTTAACCAATTATTAAATATTCTGGAAGTCATCCAAGAAGATGAAATCGAATGGTAGACAATTGGTAAACTCTTAACACCTTTGAAGCACCGTGGATTTCTTAATTTTCCAACTACGAGCGGTGTAAGTTTAGTTTGTTCAGTGTAGCTTACACACAGAAGCAGCGTGGCGCGAAGTTTACTATCTTTATGAAATTTTCCAGAGGCTCCTGCTAAACAAATAGACTTGTTTGGCAGTAATTCAAAATACAAACCTGTTTCATTAGCGTTGTATACGTTTTCAGGGCGGTAATTCCGTAAAATTTATTGGAGTACTTTTTGATGCCAGACTGACGTTGTGTTTTGATTTACAGAAGCTTCAATGCCCTTTGTCGTCATGAATTTCAATTTATTTTTTGATTTAAACTTGTTAGTTAAACTACTCTTCACTGTTTAAGTAACCCGCGATACCAAACTGTTTTGATATCGTAAAGGTATTTTCTTCTTCGATTATTGAAGAAATTACGGGCAAAGAATGTAAATTGCAGAATCTAATAAACTCTAACAGTGAACTCTCTATATTATGAAATTTTCCCGATGTTCTATTCTTCTTTTTAATATCTTTATTTCTCAGCCACGACAGTTCAATCTTTTTCTCATCTTTTTTGATTTTTGAAATAACACGTTGGTCTACATTAAATTTTTTTGACATACAAATTGTGTGTTAAGAGGAATCTTGAGTTCATCAAGTATCTGGATTTTCATCTTAATGCTTAAATTGGTTTGCTTTGCTCGTTTTCTTATCATGAGTATTTTAAAAATAATTTAATTATAACATAATCTGAAAAAATGTATGTTATAATCGAAAATATGCAAAAATCGAAATTTTATGTTTAAATCGAATGGATGATGTTAGTCTAATATATATATTTATTTAAAATGTTTCAAGATTATGTTATAATCGAAATATGTTATAATCAAGATTGTACTGTATTCATAGAATATTTCGAATTTATCGACCAAAGCCTTTAGTTCCTTATAACATGTTTTAATCATATAATCATACTTATCGATTTTCCCTTTTTGATCGTAATCTTGTATCATTAAGAGCTCAGCAAACTTTTTCCCACAACCAGAAATTATACCCGAGTCTTTGATCATAAATGTTGATGTATAACAGACACTTTTGTGTCTTACTAAATAAAATATTTATTTTTTTTTTGGCATAATGAATATCTTCTTTTTTCATAAATTTTTTATATTTTGCGAATGCTTCAGGCTCGCTTCCCGTAGTTGTCTTTGTACCACATACGTAGATTCGCTTTGATCGCAGTGTTTTCGCTATTCTCAAGTCTTAATAATAATTCTATGTACAAAGTATGTTTTTTTGTTTATAAAAATTTCATCGATTTCAAGACAGTGTCTTTAATC